>JACSZP010008216.1:0-76768 GCA_016161895.1 Pinna nobilis | reverse complement strand
CACACAAGTACATGTATTCTACAGCTTGTTCTGAGGATAATGTCATGCCTTTGCTATTAAGAATCTGATCGAAGACTGTTATTTCGAGTATGCGCTTTACTGTTCGACTTCCGCTAAGCTATTTCAAAGACTTAAGCCGTCTACATTAAGGACTTGATTGAAAGTGGCGAGCGTTTTACTTGACAGGTTTGTCTTTGATTCAACAATGTCCATTAACTACCAATAAATATTAAGTAGCATATCGGAATAGCCTTGGGAGTTATGTGTTTTGTGTCACGTGTTTAACTTTCTACTAGACCTATTAGTATTCTCGAGGGTTTTTGTAAATACAATGTAGATTATTCTTCAAATCGTGATGTATGATAGCATGTCGAATGAACACGCCGAAACACCCTTGTTTTTAGGAGTTGTTTCTCTTCGTTCTTTTGTGTCTTTGAATATTAGTCTTTTGTTCAACTATTTTCATTTTCTTAACAGAGAGGGGGAGGTCAACTTCCTTTTTAGGATTAATTTTTATATCGGGTCATTTCGGATTGAATCGGAAGCCATTGTTTCTTGCTACAGAAGTTGCTTGCACAATAAAAATCAATGGTCCTAAGTGTTAAACACAGGTCAAGCTTTTATGCCCTTCACGGACATCCGGTTGACGAAATGATAGAAAGATTACAGTGTTAAACGTTAAACCAATAATACACAATCACCTGTTTCTGTCATTTTGTTGAACAAAGTAACATATTTCAGAAAGAACTTAACTGTAAATTGGAATATCGTATGCTTCATGACTGCTAGTTTCATTTTAGATTGTGAAAATGTATGTTTAGGTATAACGAGCTGTGTATGAAGCATTTCGTACTTGTAAATGCAGATGTACACTTATACTAATTCTAAAGGTTTCTCTTATTATTAGAATCAGCTGTTTGTTCGATTATCAGTAATTTGAACTATATCTAGGGTGTTCACTGCCAAACGTAAACAACATAGATGATCCTAGCGACCTAAGTAAAATCCTTTCAATAGTTTCCACTAAATGTTGAAGCCAAATTAATAACTATACAACAGGAAAGATAAGTTTGCTTGAACTTTTACAGCAGTTTTTAAAGGAGAATTTAAATATGGAACATGGTGAAATTATTTCAGAAAAAAAGTTTTATTTTTAGTTTTGATAAACCTTGTTATATAACAAATATACAAGAGGAGCTCATAATAGTTTTAAACTGATCTAAACAATTTAAATTTCAATAGCATATGCACCATTTTTGGAATTTAACTTGGACTCTTTGTATCTGAATGCTTACTACAATGTTTTAAGTCTAAAAACTTTTCACCGTTGAATTCTACTCGGTCTCGGTAGATTCGCATTATACATTGTACGTTTTGTCGTATTCAGCCGCGCACATAAAACAAGATCCAACAAACATGGCAAGGTGAGGGTCTTTGATTTACTTTAACATCGTCCTGGGTGTCGTAAAGCTACAGGCTCCATTACAAGTAAATCATTTCAATATTTCAATATGGATATTCTTAGTTGATCATAATTCTTGAAATGATAATAGCATTGTGTTTTTCTTGGAATCAAATTTAAACATAGTCTTTCATTTCTCTTTAAATAGAAAATATAAAGTCGGTTACCTCCGTTGTGTAGATCAGATATCGAAATTCACAACGTAATCTGTAGCAGCAGCCATCCGCACGTGAAAGCTGTCTTACAACACAATATACAGCGCTAAGCATAGTTAGAAATTTTCTGAATCTGTACTTATGTCACTGAACAGTGGGGATCCTTTGACATGCCATCTTCCACTTTGACACGGGAACAAGTTTGTACTGTCTTTACTAAAGGACAGGAAACATTAAGGTTAGGTTAGAATAAAAAACGAAAACTTAAACAGCGAGTTTATCCCAAGAGTACGCGAACATTAGATTCTCGAAAATAAAACTAGATAAAAAGGTAAAGGCAACGAACAGTGACCGATCTCATAATCACTACAAAATTTTGCAAATTAAGGAGTTGGGCAAACACGGACCCCTGGATACGCCAGAGCTGGGGTCAGGTGCCTAGGGGGTGTAAGTATCTATAGCTGATCAGAAATTGTTTGATGTTTACTGGCTGAGAAATCAACATTTAATGTTGTTTTCGGTTTTTCCTAAAAGAACTTATTCATAAAAGTTGTCATTACACATGTTAAAAACGCATAAAAATTAGTTCCGGATTTAACGCATGCTTTGATAAATAAAATCTAGATTATATTTTTTCAAAACGTTAAGCAAGATTGAGACGACAATTCATAAACCATGTATAAGTGGTATGTATATGCGCCATACTTGATTCAAATTCAATTTCAACTCTAGCAGACGACCTATCTGTTTCCCTTCCTGATAATTATATTTTCTTGTATTCGAAAACTTATGACACGGTGGATGGCGCGCGCGAAGCAGGAGTTGCTTACCCTTCCGGAGCACCTGAACTCACCCCTGGTTTTTGCTGGGGATCGTGTTACTTTATTTTTCGGTTTTACACATCTTGTTGTGTTGATAGCTGTTTGTGTTGTCTCTTTTTTGTTTGGCCATAATTTCGTCTGCCTTTGGATTTTTGAATTATTAATTACCCCTTCGTATCTTCTGCAGTCGACTTTTTTTTTACACTTTTGATTGCGGATCAAGGATTCCTTTGACACATCTATATAGTGTATATTGCTTATTTTCTGAGAAAGGTACGGGTGGAGGACGAGACAGATTAATTCAATTAATCTCGATATTTCATTTCTATGGCAACTCTTACCTGATCAAGTAATATATTTCTCACATTTCGGACGGGGAAATCCTCAAATTTGCCCGGAAGAGATTTTCTTATCTCACCCTGCGCTATCTCACCCTGCGTTATCTCACCCCGAAAACCGGAAGTTGACAAACTTGTTCTATTGCACGTCTGACAATTTATTCCAGCTGCATTTCTTTGATTGCTAATAAATGTACCGTAAGAGAACTCTGTTCGTACGGCCGAAGTTATGAATCTTTTGTAAACTGTAGACTAAAATCTATTCTCTATCTATTTTTTTTTCATTTTTGATAGTTTGTATCAAATAGTCATTCATAACGTATTCCGTCTACATTTTCAACATTACGTCACATCTACATTGTGACGTCATAAGCAAAAAAAGAAATTTTTCATGAATGAATGTTAAATAACCACTGTGTTGCGCTCTCCGATATACAGTGTCTATATTCATTATAAATAGCGATAGAGGGGATGTTAGAAAAAGGATCAAACACCATTTTCCGGGAGAGGCAAAGAAATCTCTATCCTCGTGTTCATGCCGATTGATATCCATGACTCGGCGAGCCTCGTCATGGATATCAATCGGAATGAACACTCGGATTGAGATTTCTATGTCTCTCCCGGAACATGGTGTTAGATCCTATTAATCTTTTTCTCATATATAAAATTATACTTCCCGTTCCAATTTTACTTTGATCCCGAATGCCATACGATACCATTAGTGCGACCGTTATGGTTTGTCGCATCGATCTGAGAGTGTCGTTTATCACATTTTTATTTTGAATCAGGGGCAGCCGAGGCCCAGTGGTTAGCGTGTTCGACTTCTAATCGAGAGGTCAGGGGTTCGAGCCAAAACCACGCGGTTGGCTGACCCTGCTTTTTTGACGAGGCAGTAAAAAACGAGGTCCCGTACAACAGTAGATATCGGCACGTTAAAGAACCCTCCCTGCTTTGCGGCAATAAGTGTCGAGCATTGGCAAAATTCGTCACCCTTCATCGGCACATGGTAAAGTCTCCATATAAATGACTGATTCTTGTGTGGGACTTTAAACATCAATACAACCAACCACCCAATGATATTTTCAATCTTGTTTACATAGGAAAATTACTCATTTCTGCTAAAAGATCATGACATATTGACAACTAGATCATCCCTGCTTCTCATATTTAATAGGAACTAAAGTGTCGAGATTCTTGAGGTACAAAACAAGTTCGACATTATTGTCCTACAACTCAACGCCTCAGTTATGAAAAAAAAAATTACAATAGGACTCCCAATAGCGATCCAGTGATTTAAAGCATAATCTACCTCGTGGGACCTAAATGCATGTCCCCAAAATGTTTATCTTTACCTATACAAATCACAGGATATAGTTGCAAAATAGGATTATTTGTTGTTAAATAATAAATATACCTATCAACTAACTCTTAAATTTGTCGCTGTGGTAATTAACTTTATTATTAGTTAACTTGTAATTAACTACAAAAGAACTAATTCTGCAATAGCGATTAAACACACAGTAAGCTTTATACAAGCTAAAAGTTTTACTTGTAGTTAGTAGATAAAATACATCGTACAACTGAGATATTATATGCAAATTGTTACCGCTTTTAATCCCTTTTCGGACAGTTTCAGTTCCCCAATGCACTTCTTTTTCTTAGTAATTTCCCAGGACACTTCTGGGCTTCAATGGCGTGTTGCTGCGTAGCAACCAAAGGGTCTAATATGTGAGTACCAGCTGTAGAATGACATAACTTCCCCTTTGGTTAAGAATAAAAATCGAGGTCCCGTACCAATGATTTTAGAAATTGAAATTCAATACACGTGAACACCAAAACAGTGCACAGTATTGTTTAAGGCACTGTCAAGAAAGAAACAGTCAAACCTGCTTTAGCGACCCACAGATTTAAGGACTATCTTCTAATGTGATCTAAACATATGGTTCCAAAATGGCTTTTTCCTTTATAAACCACATGAATAAAGCGACCACCTGTCATATGTGACCCTTTTTACTATTTCCCTTAGGTTCGACTGTATATGCAATATTTCATCCGATTATTGAAAAAGTATCGTTTCAAGAGAAATGGTATTGTAAATCGTAACTAATCTCTATCAAAAGTTTTCGCTGATACTAAAAAAGCAAGATATAAAACAAATCTAGCAAAATTGCCATGTAATGCACACAACGCGATTTCAAATTTATTGATTTGTTTCACAAAGATCTAGTCCATGACTTGAACTACGATTATACGGACTGTTCATATGTGAATATTATGTCATTTGTCCATCGTAATCTTCGGCAATTTGCAATTTCAATGAAAGAGAATTTTAAATTCACGTTACTCTTATTATGATAGATCTGCATACTTTGAAGATTTTATGAGAATACGATGTATCTTATGAGTCATCTTACGAAGGATTACTAAAGTTAGCACAAAATAATCTCATTACATCAATTATCTTATTTCAAACTGCAATGAGAATACATGATTTCCTTCAATATTTCCTTAAAGTATAAATTCAAAGCAGTATACACATCAAAAACATGATAAAGACAAGGAGCTGCATTCCCTTTTTCTGTAGAAATATAGCATCCGCCTGCTTTCTCTCCAACACTAGAGGAGCTAGCTCTTTATTTGCTCTCTCTCTCTCTCTCTCTCTCTCTCTCTCTCTCTCTCTCTGAGAATTCTAAGTATTTGTGGCAGTGAATAACAAGTGGTTAATTTCTTAACAAGCTGGGTTTGTTTGTACGATTAGATTTCCAGTCCAAGTGGAATTAATAATGAATTACTCGACAACAATAAATTACTTAGCTAAAGTACATTGTGTCCAGTACAACATTCCAAGAAGAGAAAATTTCCCGTGTGTCCAATTAATCTCCACCAGGAAAGTAGTTAGTATTCATTAGAACAACATAAACCCATTTCTGTCAAAAAGGAACAGCCACTTAAAAAAGTAAGAAATTAGTTACTGATTGAATAAGACAAATAGTATATACGATCATGCTATCAGAATCAAAGATGTATTTATGTATAGTCGTTATATTTCTGAACTTACATGTCTTAGACCCGTTGTGTTATGCCCTGGTAATTGGATGAGTTAAGATTTTTGTGATTTTATTGAATAGTCTGCGGATTATCATTAGAAGCATTGCCTCCTTATGTTTTAGTCATACTGTTGTTTGTCGTTCGTTAAATATTTTTGGATGCTCTCTAAGTTAATAAAAATATGAATTTATGTTTTATCATTGTAATGAAATAACTTATCACACTAAATGAGGTACACATAGTAACGCGATATCCCTCGGCTTGAACATTCAGAAACTGGTCTGACCTGAACTGGACCGCTGATCTCCGCCATGTCAAATTACCAGGTGTGTTTGGCTTCGGGTCAGTATTTTATCTTTTTGGCCTCATTAAGAGTGATTTATTAAATTAAATGGACAAACACATGGACAAAACTAAAATTTATATATGACCACTATTTAGAAAATGAGTTTTTGTTCAACGTTATAAGAACTAGATTTAACCATACCATACTATCATGCAACTGAGTATACAGTAATCATACATAACTATTCGACGGGTGTCATTTAGGAATAAGCATCCCCTGCCGCCCAGTCGATGAACGGAGTGATCCATAATTAACAAGTCAAAGACGGATAAAAGAGATCAACACCAGGATATAACAGTGGATTTAAAAGACAGCTGGTGACATAAGGATATTCAAGGCAATTAAATCAACAGCACTGTTTATCCACAGAAGTCGGAGCTACAGAAGTAGATAACGGTCAAAAAGTTTGAAGCTCTTCATCAGTACCCGGTGATGTCTCCATCTGAGTGAAACGTTTTAGCATGACGTTGTACAGCACAACAACGATAAAAGGAAGATAAATTTAGCAGCATGTCGTAATTTGTCTAACTTTAAGGTTGCAGAGATTTTCCTACCGCATCCGAACGACGGTGAAACAATCAACTTGCTAATTAGGCCTAGAGTCACAAGCTTTGAACAACATTGAATGAGCTAAGAACTAAGCATCTATCTAATACGTAAACTTTTTTTTTTGTTCCTGAATGTTCATAAACCGTTTGTAACATTAAGAGCTTGCGGAAACATTAATGGATTTAACAGAAACCTATCGAACAACGACATCGTTTCATCGACAGTGACCATGCAAATTTTAGTTTGCCCGGAAACATCGTTTTTCTTTGAATACCATGTCCCAAAACATATGTTTCAGACTTAACAGTATGTGCACAATCAATAGCAATACATACATATATCTTATATATGTCTCTGTACACATATGTTTTGTTAAATGTGTTAATAAAACTATGAAACTGATGATCGAGTGTGTATCAACGTCATTTTGCATGAAACGTCCTGTAGTCGGCGCCGATTGATATCCGGCATTCCACGAAGTTATCAATTTAAGAAAGGCGACATTGAATAAGGAGATAAAGCCTTGGTACATTTAATTAATCTTTCTGCTCAACTAGTAGAAATACCATAAGCGATAAGAAAATCTGAAGACTGTTGTGAACCAAAAAAAAAACTTCCCCACCTTTACTGCAAAACGAACAGCAACAAAAAAAGGAAAGGAAAGAAAGAAAACCGAGAGAAATCGCTTGCACACATACAAACCTGCAAAACTCATATATTATGTCTCTGTAGTTGCACCTTAGTATTTGATATATTAGGTGCTCTAAGGAAATATTTATCCTAGCAAAAGGTTATTATTGTCTATTATTTTCTTGATATATGAAACGGAATGACTATGAAACAAAATCCATGATATAAACCAATGGCAATGCGACGGTAATACATACGGCAAGATCGAACAGCTTGATCAAAAATAATCTGATACTGACATAGAAAACGTACATAAGAAAACACAAGAGACTCTTCACTAGCAGTCATTGCCAACGTCACCTCAGACTTCGCTTGTCATTATCTGGCATTAGTTACTGATTTATCTAAACACACAGGACATAAAGTATAATAGAGGCTGATCTATGACTTTCTTTGTCGCAGTTTGTCTTCGGTGAAGGCATGCTCTCTCGTTGAACTCTTTAGTCTAACACTTGAATGTACATCTAAATATCCAAATTGGATATTAAGTCACATCAAGCCATGTTAATGCGTTAAACTTGATAATTATTGGATATATAAAAAATAAATTTAATGCTTTGAGGTATGTTTGGAGAAAAACCAGAAACAGAATTTCTATGTTGTAAATAGAATTGAAATGTATTCTTTTGACATGTGTTTATGTTTAGGTTTTAATGTTTGATTGAGATAACATTTTAATGATCAATACCATCAGTCAAGATTTTAAAAATATACATATATTTCCTCAATCTTGAAAAATACATTTGGGTGAAAAAGGTTTTTTTTATCTATTACAGAGAATGAAAATGAATTTGAAGAAAAGAAATCTTTTGACTGCACTCGATACTGATGTTCTACATGAGGATGTGGGATTCATTTCAAATACATTGTAGTAAATTAAATCAAATTCATAATTTCAACAAAGCTAACAAGAAGCTATTTAATGGAGAAAAAACTCTATGTTGGTGTCTCATCATAAAAAAGTGATAGCTGAAGGGGACATTCAAAATTCAATAATCGAAAAGCAGGCAAAACCTTGTTGACCAAAAGAAGACAACACAAGCAGTAACAAGGCGTGTTAAACTAAAAATACAGTGTGACGAACCCCACCAAAAACCGGGGTTGAGTTCAGGTGCTCCGGAAGGATTAACAAATCTTAATCCGCCTGCGGCACCCATCGTGTCACATAAGTGTGACATAGTTTTAGCCATGATGCTTACATATAGTGTAATGAATTATTTGCATCAATTCATGTGTGAAGACATTTCTTGATTTTTTTTAAATGCGAGGTTTTGCTATACATTATCACGTGTTGTTGTTGTTGTTGTTACAACTCGTGGAGGCGTCATCAAATATCCGTGAAAGATTTTCGAATATCGACACTCAGTGTCGTTGAGCGGTAAGTGGTCTTCAGCAACCGAAACCTACCACTACCGGACACCCGGGGTAACTGCCTCAGCCAAGGAGGGTAGAAGGCCAGTCAACTCTGTCGGCATTCGAGCCTTCGACTTAACAGTCTGAAAACGAGGACCTTACCACGGAGACCGGACATATATCTAAATATTGCATATATTAGATCACCAACAGAGTTGACAATTACTATTGACAAAATGATGCACTTGGTTTGTAACTATTATCATCATAATTCTAATCTACAGATTTCAAAATCATAATTGTGTTATAAAATTACTTTGGTGATAAACAAAACCAAGTTGCATCTCCACTTCTGTAACCGTTTTCTCACTTATCTTGCTGACAACAATGTCTATTACTTTTTAAAAAAACGTTTTATCATCGAAATCCATTTGCGATCACTGTATTGAAAAATAAAAATCTTTGATAATTTGTTTCTGATTTTTATTTTGATGAGGACCAACAGTAACTTTTAACTCATATTTGTCAAAACCGGTGAAGAAATATGAATGATTTATATTTATTCAAAATTTATTATTAGGAGTAATATCAGTGTCGTTTAGATTATGATATTTTAAGTGAATTTCAAGTGTTCATCAAAATTGTATTTCAAAAGCAATTATAGAAATCATTTATAAAGTCAATATATAAAGCTCTGTAATTTCTACGGTACTTTAAACTAAAGTACATGTAGTTAAATTACGGATACACAAAAGAATAATAAAAGCCAATTAGATAAGATTCTGTCCACAAAATGAAACCAACATGGAAATAAATACGATATATCTATGAATCTATTGATAAATATCCCATAATTAGAGTATAATTTGAAGATGATATCATTATTTTGACCAATGCGTGCAATCTGAACACGTGATATAGAAATTTCTGGAATCGATGGATAGAAAATATTGGTTGAGGCTCCGGGGGTATTGTAAGCGCCTGGTGGTCTATGGTTCATGTCCAAACTGTGTCATTCCCCGGCACTTATTAGTATGTTTTAAGCGTCCGTTGCCAAGGATTGACTGTTACGGTGAAGACCGAGACCTTCCTGACTATTTTGTGTACGGTTTACTCCATTTACCTGATCAATGTATATAACGCTCACGGTGGGCTTGACAGGTGGACGGTGATGTTTACTATTCCCAGGCATCTGATCCTACCTTTAGTTATCAAGGAATCCGTGTTTGTCCATCTCTTTATTACATTTATTTTGTATTCCTAATAGGAATTATGAGATCGATAATTGTACGTTACCTTTACCATATCTCCCTCAGCATGGGTCAAATACTTGGCCTGCAATATGCCATTACGATATGTCTTAGATAATATAGAAATTTGTGTTAAATGCACATCGAGACAGGCTAAGATTATACAGACATATTTATTGAGTGCGAAGTTTACATACTGTCTCTTTATGCGCTTATCATTTAGATGGTGACAGCATTACGATTACTTGTAGAATCATTTTCGTTTTTGCAATTCTCTTTTGGAATTTGATACTTATAGAATGTGCAGCTTACGGTAGAGAAAATGCAATTAAGTGGAATTGGTTTATCAGTTTATTCACGGTTTAAATGTCTAGGAGAATATTTCTGGGGAAGATGTTTTGGTACTTTACTGCTAAACTTGCTGATATTGGCTAAATATATACTCTTTTTACGACATTTGGATTGACATCTGTCTTAAAGTTTTCTTTAGAATTACATGTCTACAGACAATTACTGACAAAATAAAGGAATCACGGTGACGCTTGATCAACAATTAAGAAATTCCATTTTCAATCTGATAAGGAACTCGCGTAAAAAGCAACATACAACTATTCCGTGTAAAGAAAATCTATATATAGGTGATTGTTTCATAAAATTGGATTGGTTCGTCCCACCGTGTGCTCGACATTCATGGCCATTGAGTCGGAAGGAAAGGTTTATTAACGTATTGACACCTACCAAGACATGGGACCTTTTTTTACCATCTACATGAAGGACAGGGATAGCCAACGGTATCGCGGCTAGGATTCGCACCCCAGACCACACGGTCAGAAGGCGAACACGATAATCAATGAGCCACGAAGGCCCCGTGTATTTAGGCGTTGAAGAGCTGTGTAATTTAAAACATATGAAAAAGATTTATAATCTAGCATACAAGGGTCCAAAACAGGTATAAAAAAGAAATCCGGCCGTATTCAAAAATCAAAAATCAAACGACAGATGAAACAATAGCCAAACACAAAGAAACAGTACTCAAAACAGTAATCCATACAACAGTTATAAATAAAACTGGGGTGAGTTTAGGTGCTTCGGAAGGGTAAGCAAATACTACTCCACGCGCGAAACCCGGCTTGTCACCTATGTTTCTAATCCGGTATAAGTGTCGGTGATGGTCAAACTCCATAAACGGGATTTGAAGAACCCTTCCCCCGTCATTGGTAACGCCGATATTCCGTCACGGTCAATCAGGTCATGAATTAGATTTTACCAATTAGTCATTTATCAATTCTAGCATATATTATACAGTACTGAGAAGGTAAAACTAAAGCATTTAGCGTTTAAAGTTATTTTGATGAAAACTATACAGAGTCTGTTCTTTCACGCTGCTTCCCTACATACCAAGAAAGAGACTCTGGATATTGCAAGAGACGATAGATCATAGTATATTTTTTTTCTACCATTTAAAAAGAATGCTAGATTCTTAATGATATATCATTCCATCTCTAGTTAATCTGAAGGCTATTGTCGACTGAGGTTGGATGTGACTCATATAAAAAGGAATGAATTAATAGTTCAATTCAAATTTTATTGTTACATTTACAACAATTCTAGATTATTGGCAGCGTAATCCATTAAACAAATTAGGAAAGAGAAGTAAATTCAGAGCGATATTCTTATATGCTTCTCAAAGCACTTTAAAACTTGCCTTTTCTAACTTGTTCCTTTGTCATAACGAATGTGTTTAATATTTTACGAGAGGACAGAATAGATACAATATTGACAATACTGATGTTGACATAAGATCGTATGGCGCATTCGATAGCACACAGACACTTCTCCGGCTTTGTTTGTACCCGATGACGTGCCGGTAATTATAATCACAACTTCTGGTGAGCAGAGATAATAGTGCTATAGGCGAGTGATGTTACAAGACTGGAGACGAATATATCGGCCGTTGACATTTCTTATAGAAAACATAAAACCAAAGTCGACAGTTGTGAAATATTAGATATCAACATGCACCGCCGAGCACGTTATCAGTAGTAATAGGAATTCTCAAATTATCTTCAAGAAGAAGTACATCAAGATTTTGACGTTTTGGTATCAATTTTCAGGAAACCAGAGCTTCATAGTTAATCGCAGCTATTTATGATGACAAATATGAGGAGAGGGCAGGTATAAAGTAATTCGGATTGATACATTACATCGACGCCGTATGCTTTCGACGATACGTTGAGTTCAATGATTTCATTCTGTAATTGGATCGTCGAAATTCATGAACTTGTGGCATCGAATTTAAGTACAGAAAACAACAATAATAAAAGGGAACCGTTCTTTTTATCAGTATTATGTCAGAAGTTTAATTATTTTAGTGCCATCTTAAGTTTGTGTAAACACCAGACAAATCAATTGAACAAAATGATTTTTGGTCGTAGAGTAGGGAGGGTTTTTTAACGTGGTAACAGCCACTGTGACACGGACTTCGTTTTTTACTGTCTCATCCGAAAGACAGGGACGGTCAACGAATCTTGGCGCTGCGCGGATTCGAACCCCGGTACCTTCGATTTGAAGTCGAACGCGCTAACCACTCGGCCACGGCGATTCCTTTTTTATGATGTAAGATATGGTGCCTATACATGTAATGGAGGAGTGGTAGGTGTCGGTGTTCGATTTTGTTTTGTTATGTTTTGTTTTTTCAAATGCGCGCTCGTGGTTGTTGTTCATCTGACTGTATTTAAATGCAAAATGTCGCTGTATGCATCAGAAAGAAGTAAGTGTTCAAAACGATATGTACTATATATTTTACAGGGTGATCCATACATTATGTGATCATTTCAAACATGAATTGTCCTACTTAGTTAAATTACATGTACTTGTTAAAAAACTACATTATCAATTATCAGATAAAAGTTTAAGATGCTATTGATCTGAATGAAATAAAAACATGTAAGCCATTTTATTGTACGTCTAAAACAATTTCTCAAAATCATTAACTCATATTAAGGAGAAAATATATCTAAGAAATAATCATGCAATACATCACGACGCCTTTGAATTCGAAAAAATTTCATGTTTTCCACACTGAAGTAGTCTGTACAATAATCAGCTCAGCAATATGGACTATATTTTTATGAGTGTTATGTCAATTGACCATTGTAATATTTCGTATTTCGATGACATTGTAATTTCACTTGACTCTTATTATGATTTATCGACATTATATAAAAGTTTATATGAGAATAAGATGTCCCATCATAAATATTGTATGACTCATATGAAGAGAAATTCCCGGCATACGCGTACGTGGATTCTGGTATTTATCAAAATCACAATTTAAATCTATAACAAGAACATGAACTTCCCTCTTCATTCCTTGGAACTAATTTTAAATTCAAAATTCAAAGCATAAGTTGAAATATTACTTGAATAACATGGGCTGCTATTATATTTTCTGTAGCAGATGTAGTGTACGAGCCCATGTTCTCATTAACACTTCTCTCTCTCTCTCTCTCTCTCTCTCTCTCTCTCTCTCTCTCTCATTGTGTAATCTGTCTCACATTTAGTTTTCTTTTGTTTTCGCTCTAAAATATAAGTCTGACATTTTAAGTAAAGTTTCTCTTGTAATACAAATGTATCATGAATTTCGACAGTCAACGATATCTTGCCAAGACCCTTGATTCTTTAGAATGGTACTAAATCAATAAGTCGGTGTACATAACCTTTGCCATTTACATCAGAAATTCAATGTCAGAAATCCAGAAAGGTCATACGACCACAGGAAGGAGTTAAAGCCGGAACTGCACTTATCTTACTCCCGGATCATTTCCCTTGATTGGGAGTGAGTGTCTCCGATTATATCTGGATAAGTTATTTGTGTATATTACCTTATCATCTTTCAGAATGAGAAAACTCAGAACAAAATTTATTTGGACAAGATTTATGGTCAATTAAAAATGTCTTTATGTCGTATTTTCATGAAAGATATTTTTACCATCCAATGGGTCTAGAATACTAGTGCAGCAATAGTGAACATTTCAGGGCATCTGAAGATCAATGTGTAAAACAGTGTGCTTGAAACAACACCAAGCTTTTGGACCTTGGCGTGTATTCTACTTTTGTCAATTCAAAATATACTGTAAAAAATTATCAATTAATTCAAGAGTGATCCCGTGTGCCGTTGTCGCTCGAAGCCACCACATTTATTAATATACGTAGAATGAACAAACTATGTTAATTCCTTATCAAGCTAAATTCATAAAAAGGGTTGACATACAAAACCAAGAAAACCATTAGAATCAAACTAAAAGAAATGTATATGATGACGAAAATTAAAAACAGAAAAGTGCGACATCATGTGTCCAGGCAGAGTCAGCATTTCCTGTTTATAAGCAACACCCTATAGTTCCCGTTACATTCGATCGATAGCAATATATCATATAACGTGAACTTCATACATTGATGGAGGTATATCCGATATTTCGAATAGTCAAAATTGGTCTCGAGCCAAAATGTAATCATGGATATTTTGACTGCCATTTAGGGCATACCGCGAAATCAAGAAAGACGTACTAGGACAACATTTGAAGCAAATCCAGCCACTACAACCTCCACCACCCCCATTGGAATTTGGACTTCAACACATGACTGAAAATTGTCTGGCGTGGATAAAATGATCAAAAGATCAAACAATAGTTAAAAAGTGTATACTTACATCAAAATATTCCGCTTTAGTATCAAACATTATATGTTTTTCTCCAAGTTCTGTCAACATTAATTCAAATTTTTGAGGTTTATCTAATCTTGTTATACATTTTTCTATTGTTCCCATCACCCGTAAGCCATGCTCCCGTAATCGAACATTATGCTTAAGTTCGTCGGCGTTCAATCCACGAAAAGGCACAAACAAGTCCTGAACATTTGGAAATTTCTCGAATAATCTGAAAAAATAAAGGTAAAAGATAAATGTGTCATTCTAACAATTTCCCTTATGGTTTATTGGTTTTTATATGCTGTAATATAGTAATTGATTGTTTCTTGTGTTATGTCGATTTATGAATGCTTAATTATGGCAACATTGGTTTTTAAGGCTTTTGAACAATTAGGGTGGTTAAAGTTTCTGAAAAATGCTGTGACACGGGACCTCGATTAACAATCTCAAAGACAGATAGGAAAAGTAAAACGCCCTCCAACACACCAAATATGGCATATATGCTAATTTATAAATCTATTTGATAGAACACCATGCTTGAAAAATATTGAAATATATTCAGACAATGAAATATCTTCCATATAGCACCAATACAAAAAATTTGTTTCAGAACCAAATTTAAATTTTGTTTAAATTTTTGGGGGGGGGGGCGTTATTTTGTTTTGTTTTTTGCATTTTTGTTATTTTGGTTTTTGTTTTTGTATTGTTTTTTTTATTTGTTTTGTTTGGTTTTTTGTTTTTTGTTTTTGCATTTAAACTGTCCTTGGATTTTAGAATATTACTTGGTACTTCTATAGTTATATTTCATTTAAATACAAACTCAAATTCCGAGTATCGTAATCAAGGCCTCTTTTATTTTTCCTTACACGCATCAATTTTCATAGTGGAAGTTAGTATCTTTCTGTTAGTGACACCTCCTAGACATCTGATTCCGTCTCGATTTGGGTTCACAATTGTCTTTCACGTTGAAGGAATCAAGACTCCTAACTTGTCTTGATCTATAGGACAAATCGGGCCGAACATTTCTTTGTCCTCTCGATGGAGGCATTTTCATATTTGAAAGAAATGTAGTTTTCACACGTCAAATTGGCACGCTTACCATGACAAAGTGGACGAAATTTTTATTGCCTTTGTGGCCAAAGTTTTATTAGTTCTGTCCATGACTATTCTCTGATATTTGCAAACGCTTTTCTTTACCTCTCTTAACTTGTACTCATTTCGTTTCACCCACAACAAATTTGCACCTAATGACATTTTATGTTTTGACGTAAATGCGTATGTATTCAAATAAAAATCAAATTATCTTTCATTTATGAATGTGATATTTACCAATAAATATCAATAAACAATATTGTATTGTATATAGCAATAAACCAATCCATTGGTAATAGCTTTCCACTCAATATTAAATTTCTTGAACGCATCTGGAATTTTTTATTTTCATAACGTGTCACAAGGGAAAGAAGAAAAGAAATTGTTAGATATGAAGTTTGAGATAGCCCGCATTAATTTCTTATATTCAAAGATAGAAAACCATTTCAGATTTCATTTGTATTGATTTCTGTATACATTCACAATTTATACTTAACGAGAGTTAAGCACTCTGTCATAGCTAGCAATTCTTTATTTTCGTATAAAATATTACAATGTTGATCTTGTATGTCATATTTAGTGCTTTTATTTTACATTTTCGCTGCTTTTAAATATCTGATTATTGTGTCTGTTGTGTTAAGTAGCATCATAGAAACACTACTTTTTGCCTTTACTATCCATGGCCCAGTGGGTAGCGTGTTTGCTTTTTGACCATGGATTCGTATCCGCACCAATACGACGCGGTGGGCTGTCCCTGTCCTCGAATGAGATACAATAGGTGTCGAATCGTTAAAGAACTCTCCCTGCTGTTCTGCCATAAGTGCCGAGCACAGGCAAAATGTGTTGCATACAGTGACATCTTCATGTTTGTGGAATACTTTTATTGGAACTCTAAACAACAATACATTAACCAACCAGCTACCTTTCCACATTCGCAAAACATCGGCGTCCAATAACGTAATCGCTATAATACTACCTTCTCCTCCTCATACATCAGATGCATATATACCTTTGCTTATGTCTAATATTTCCATAGTTACATATTTTGAGCATTTTGGTCATTTTTATCCATGGAGTTAACCGGAAGTAACTTTGCATTGTAAAAGCCAAAGCGTTTACTCAACGGGGAAGTCGGGATTTATCGGCAGTGAGTGTTCGCTCGCTAGAGGCACCCTCACGTCTGTAATTGATTTTCAAAATGAGCAATGACTACACACCAATGAGGCAGGTCATTTATTTCCAAATAGATTATCTTGTATAAGAGATCAATAAGAGGTTAATCATTCGATGAATATTTTATAAGTAATTAGAATTAATCATCTTATTTCCTTAATACATCACTTGAGGTGAACTCTACCGGTATGTACAATAGCTAATGTTCTAGTGCCTAATCATGTAATTATGATTAATGTCACTTTTATATCGGATACGACATGAAGTTCGCTGTGCGACACTTACCTAATGTAGCAAATATTTAACAGTATTTAGTGATTTATTGTGATTCCGTCTTATTTTATTGTTATTTTTCATCCTTAAGGAACATTTCAATTATTTGAGAACGCCATTGAATATACCGTAAGGCTACAAACGTTGTACTTTACTTGGAAGCAACAATGTTGAATTCTAAGATATGTTGTGGCACGGGAACTCGGATTTTGTACGTAGCGAAGACCCAAAGTTTTCGCTTTAATTTAATTGCATTTTTTATTTTCACTTTAGTTCTATGCAGTTTTAATTTCTTCTAACTACTTAGATTTAATGTGAACTAGATTTTAACTACTAGGACTCCTCCTGAAAGTTTGAGGACATTTAGTTTGTTTGCGACGGACCGTCGACGTACTCATTCTATTAAAGTGACGGACCATCAGTTGTGACTCCCCCACTGTATAGAACAACTTCCATCTAGAGATTGCGCAATCTCCATCAGGTAATCGCCTTCATGATATTATTGAGGTAATTTCCACAAGTTACGTTAAACAATTAGCCGAAAAATTAACACATATTCAAGTTTAATACATTCTCTAATTATCCGTATGTCAAACATCGCCGGATATTGCTATTTGGTATAAGCTTATAAGTGACTCGAATAGATAAATTCTCAGCTTGTTTTATCTGTGGGTTTTATGCTGAGTAATTGAAAGTTGATCATTTTATGTTTAACCAAAGATGCAGTCGATGTGATCAATCTATGTAAACTGAAAATGAGAATGACTGTTTAATCGTATCTGTCGATTGTAATGAGGACCTGTATCATATACATTTTGATCATGGCGACTGGTATCACCTATCAAGTGAGAAAATTTACTCCTTCATGGTATGCGATTCCAAATCTGGAGGATGTTGAGAGGTATCATCCGTATTTTGGCTGGTTTATACAAAGGGTGCTCTTCGTTGGCTCCGGGGATGGCCGACGGGGGGAGGCTAGCTCTGGGAGGATTGATGCTATTTCAAACGTTTCTATTTTTATTCTCTACTTTACTAGAAGTTAAACAAAATCCTGTTTAAGCATCCTAGCTTATCATTGTTATATTTTCTTGGTGTATGTCGGGAGAGGATGTAAATAAGTTGTAATAACTTGTGTCAAATCCCATTGCAATTTGGAATAAATATGTTTGATCCAGATCAGGATTTTTCGAGGTTCTTATTCATCCACTTTTCACCAGATTTGTAAGCTACGTGTTTCCTGAATTTCTATATGATCGATACCTTGGTTCTATTGATTTTTGTTTTCTTTGAACTTAGATATGGATAAGCCTGATTAATATAAATGCTCTATTCCATGGCTGAAGGCTATCCATTCCATAAATAATTGTTTCTAATGGAACATGCAACAAGTAAATTAATTTTGATTTCTATTTTCAAACAATTAAAATCAGTCACTTTGAGTACGGTCCCATATCTAGAAATCTAGCATTTCAGTGATACCGCGATCCACCGTCTGCCTTGATGAGTTATAAAATTGAAACAAAATTACTAAATTCATGCAAGTAAATCAAGTTTTGTAATATATAATCAAGTTAGGTGGTGCATACAAAGAACTTGCTCGTTTTCTTTTTATTTTCTATTCATGTATTGAAGACATTAACAACACCATCAAGATCAAAAACCACATTTAGCTGTAAATCTTGTTTTTCCTACAGTCCTCAGATACAGAAATTATTATTATCACAGCTGTGAATTGTTTTCTTCCTGTTGCCTTTAAGTCGATTTTATCATTCAGACACAGAGAGAGAGAAACTTCCAATTTGGATTGTTCTAGTATGGCATCAATTATATATCTACTACAATCATGATTTTTTTTAATTTTGAAATTTCTAAATAGAGAATTTTTCTCTCAGGGCTGGATCATCTCCTTTTGGCATCATTCTTTTTTATCATATCACAACTAAGCGAAAGAATGACATTTTATTGATAAAAAATGGCATTGTCATCATTTTATCTTACAAAACAAATCACTTTCTAAAAATATCTGTCAATTCCATTAGTAAATTAGAAAACTAAAACAAACATTTTGTTACAATTTTTGTAAAATATTAACAATGAAACCCACCCAATCTAACGGAAATTCTACCACCCGAGTGTTTTTTTTTTCGGAATTTCGAAGATCTAATGAGAAACAATGAACTTTGTTCGGACCTTCTCGTATCTATTAAATACCTAACTTGACGACCGTGCCTTCACTTTCTGAAAGTAGAAATTTGATTGGTCATTGACAGAGGTCGTGGAATTTGCCCTCACAATGGGGTTTCATGGACTGCGTGTAAAGTACACTGAGACAGATCGGAATACAAATTAGATTGGAAATTCACCCGGCATAGATGTGTTTCGTGCTTTATACAACAGTTGCTTATTTCTCCTGATTCAAACTGCTGATAGCACGGCTTGTTAACTGTTGTTATACTTTTGTTATAGTTTTTCTTTCCATTCATTACTTTGCACGTTTCTAGTAGGAATTCAGCCTTCAATATTTTCTCTGAATGATCTGTGTTGCATTAATATCTACTAAAACTGCTTGAACATCTTCTGGCCTCCGCCAATAAATAATCAAATTTCGATCACTTAATTTCAAGATAGAGGTCATCAATGTTAAAGCAGATAGGAACGAGAATATCTGAACGAGGTTAGTGGAACAATTTCACACAAGCAACAGCAGTGTAAACGTTTGGTCAAAAGCTTTTGTTCCCAAGTGACCAATTAGGAGTATGTAGCAACTTCTTTATTTCTCGACTTTCGAACATTTCATGACATAGGCAAACGCCAAAACTGTTTTATTGAACAAAAGACGCGCTTCCGGATCTGTACGTTTACAACGTACCAATAACTTTTTCTTGTTTGACAGGCTTTGGACTCTTGGTGAGATGAAAAAAAACTTTGTTGACCAGAACAATGGCCCACACACGGGTCCTCATTGTATTAAAACATGGCTTTTCTGGGCATCAACATATTATATTTGATAGGCCTTCAATACTTATTCACAACAATTATCAACTAATCCCTTTGGCAGTATTTCTTGTTCTACATTACCTGTTAAACATTTTAAGGCGTTACATAATCAACAAGAAGAAAAGCGTATTATTACTACCATAAATCCTTTTATGTCCCATAACTGTTTTCTTTACTGTTAATCTCCTACTTTATGCAACACGCCTGCGTGCGCATGACATATAAAAGTTTCATATTTTCCCCCAGGTCTTTGAGATTATAAGAGTTTTATTGTGCAATATCAATCTGCAAGATATTGTCTTCAGATAACATGGAACACTCATGAATCCGAGAAAATATCTATAGGCATTCGTGCACATCTGGAAAAATTCACGCTCATGATTACAGAGTTTTCTGTATTAATATTCTTTAATGATAGATCCTTCGCTCTGTTATTAGAGATAACACCATCCATATATCAAATTGGTTTTACAACATACCTTAGAATTATATTAACAATGTTGCACTATTTCGTTTTACAGAAAAACAAGGATTGTTTAGAAGAGGACGCCTCTCAAATCTGATTGTCGAAGTCGGGGGTCCAGATGATAGCCGGTATAATGATTTTTCTTCAAAGATAAAACATTGTCAATTTTTACAAGGGATCTTCTGTGTAGTACATCATAAAATTTATTCTCCCCTTCAAAACAGTCGTAAGGACTAGAGACTCTATGAGATTGACTGAACCATCTCTACGATGGTCTATCATTTTTATCTATAATATGACCTTGCTGCAACCAAGATATAATTCTTCATTATAATTAATCTTGTCTTTGCCCTCTGGATGAAAAGGTAAAGGTAATGAACAGGGATGGGTCTCATAATACCTTTGAGAGAGGCAAAATAAAGAGTCGGGCAAACACGGGCCCCTGGATACTCCAAAGGTGAGATCAGGTGCCTAGGAGGAGAATTCATCCCCTGTTGACCAGTCACACCAGCCGTGAGCCCTTTATCTTGATCAGGTTAACGAAGTAATCCGTTGTCAAAATCAGTGTGCAAAAACGGTCCAACAACCGTTATGAAAAATGTAAGACAGCATTCGGTAAACCAGATCATTGTACCGACCGTAGAATTTACGAAAAGCTTACTTTGACGGAGACTGTTGGAACCCCTGTAACGATATTACGTTTTGATGAATATACCATGATGTTATACCATTCAGAAGCAGGAAGACGATTAAGTTGCTGATTTCAGCAATAATTCAAGACTGACCTTTAGAGCTCTTATTATTTCTATATGGCTATAGAGATATGGTCAAATTTACATTGCGTGAGGGCTGATAAATGGCGATATGTACAGAGAAGTGGTCATAATGAGAAACAAAAAGCTTTTCTTGATGATGTTCACAGATTGTCACCTTGAAAAGAAAAAGGTACGTTCCTAATTGACAAAGACATTTCCATCGGTCAAACATTTGAGACATAGTCACACCACGCATCCGTATATAAAATCATCTCTGAATGTCTCACTTAGTTTTGCTAATGATGACGAATGCTTAAAATACTTATCACAAATCATCACTCTCTACTAAGCAATTTTTCATGAGAGCGTTACTTTTATCACACCCTTCACACCAAGCCGGCTAGATTAATACCACCTTCGTCGTTTGAGGTGACAAACACTGGAAATTGATAGCGTAATGCATCCCTTTGTTATGACGTCATTATAAAGCTAATTTATTATGTTGACTTAAACACCAAGGAAGATGACGATTGTCTTTCGATGTTCAGACTGCTAAGACCATATAATCTCTTTATTGCATAAAAGATGGATTTTTCCATTCTCTATTCTAAATCAGCTATTAATATATACCAATGAAAACAAGCAGAAACCAAAATGATAATAATAATAATCAATTGAAGATAAGTCGATAAATCGGTAAGTACCAGGAAAAAATATACAGTATTACATATCCAGTGACACTTGTAGAGAAACAGTAATGGACATAACATCGACGCGTAAACACGGACCTATAGTGGATTAAGGGTAATCTGTCTTGTCCAACCGTTCTCTATAGACAGATTTATTACCTTTATGTCTTTATAAAACTTCTCACCTCACTCCCAGTCTGTTTGATGAATAAGAAGACTACGTAGTTAAGTCAGAATCGACGACTTATATATTGAAAGAGTATCAAAAAGATGATAAATACAGTCGATCCCATTTCTATTGAACCCTTGGATGGTTGATTGTTTAAGCTTCCTCTCAAAAATCTTTCACTTAAATGGAGACGTCACCGTGTGTCGGTGAAGGGCGAGAAATTTTGTCTATGCTCGGCACTTATAGCCGTAGAGGGGGAGACAACCGTGAAAACGTCTGTTCTTTAACACGGGAGAAAAGTACTACAGGTTTCCGTAGAGAGCTAAATACGGCATGCGTGGATCTAGAGGGGTCGAAGGGGTCCGGACCCGTCGAGTTTGCAAAATATATACTTATATTGGTCAATTACGCTTAAATTCTCATTTTAAAAGGGTTAGTTTTCCGTTTTTACAAGTTGGACACCCCTGGAAAAAAACCTGGTTCGCGCATGCGCGCAATAGCGATACTTTCGGAAAATACGCATCATTTTACAGCACGCGTGTTAAAAAGAAAAAAGCAAGGTGCTCTATTTTATCTTAAAATACTGACGATATTAAACATGGAAAGTTATGCATATACAGAAGAAAGATTGTTTCTTTTTTTAGAGAAAACCTGTAAGAGTATGAAAAAAGAGTATGAAATAAAAAAGAATCGTTCAAAGGTCAGGTAACTTGTTTTTGGTAAAATCATCGTATCTGTTGCAAGATTGTTTTCGGAAACCGTTCATGTGTATGAAATTCAATGATTCCACTGTCTGTATGTATGGTTTACTACTCGATACTTCTTTAAACAATGAAAGTTTCTCTGTATCCCAAATTGCTTAGTAGTTTGAATGAATGCTATCATTAACAATCAATTATTCAGAAAGAAGCATTCATATACGGTATAGCTAAATATCAAACATATATAATATAGATATCACCAAATGAAATGGAAAATTATGCAAATGTCACATTTACAGAATATCCCTTTGAATACGTATAGGATATCTAAGCTATAATATAAGCAAACAAAAACCCTTTTGTTATTATCTTTGAGCATGGAATGCCATCATAGTTTCGGTATGTATATTGAATTTCTCTAGATAAACGATGAAAATTTCTCATAAAGGACATATAAGGAGATATAATTGCTGTGTGGCATTATCATCAATGTGACTATATCAGTTAACAATTCATGCTACTGTTTGAACAGTGGTCTGGTTTGCCGATACGGCAGATACAAACGTTTCCATCTGGCTGGCAACCAGTCTCGGGATTCAAATTTTTAATCCTTAAATTATCATTCATCAACGTATAACTCATGGTTATTCGTTATACACTAACTTTGAATACGGATTATTCCATTTACCTGTTCAAGATACAAGGCTCACGGCGGGTGGTATCGGTCGACAATGGATGCTTACTCCTCCTAAGCACCTGATCCCACTTCTGGTGTATCCAGGGGTCGGTGTTTGTCCAACTCTTTATTTTGTATTCCTTATAGGAATTGTGAGATCGATCACTGTTCGTTACCTTTACCTTTTCATAGATATATAAGGTTGAACAAAGGAGTAGAATCGTCCGTTTCAATGCTCTTATTTCAAAGTTTGAACTGTTTGTACTGATGCAAAACTATCGGAAGTAAATCGTGTAACTTCATGAACATGACATCACAAAAATACAAAATCTGTGATCGGAACTTGAATATGTTTAATCGATGTCCTCTAATGGAGGATAACGCTGTCAATATTTAATAAACTTTTAACTATTCTACTTTTTTGTAGCAGATAATATTCCATTACTATCTTTCAGAGCAGCCCACGCATATATGAAACTTAACATACGTGCCACGCGCGGCCAAAGTACCCTGATATCAAGACTTAAGGAGTGTGGAGAAGTTAAAACAAGCGGGTTCGTGATAACCAACGTACTATCTGACTTCTGTAATTATCAATTTGTACTTTGAAAACTTTAAGTTCATTTTCCTACCGCAGTCACCATTGTTCCCAAACAGACATCTGCTTTTCTGAACACATCATAAATGCAAGTAGAACGGGCAGACCATGCATAATTCTCATCCGAAAACTCATCAATGATAGGGTTAAGATCGATCTTATAATTCCTTAACGGTATACAAAAAGAGTTGGGCAAACGCTCTTTCACTAGACACATCAGAGGTGATACCAAGTGCCAATTGGAAGTAAGCATACCCCGTTGACCAATGGAAGGACATGAAAAGTCAGATAATTTAAAATGAAGGAAGCCCAATTAAAATCCATAAAAACAAAAGAAGAAGAAGTGAGATCAGGCACCCAGAATTATTCAAAAGAACGATAACAGAAGAGTTCTAATTGGGGGAATTTATGCAAGGAAAATTGATTTTATATGGTTGATATGTCAACGATGTTGAAAACAGATACGTTATACTTGGGGGAATGTACTCCTTCGGAAACCTGATTCCATCCCGCTGGAAGAATTGTCAACCTGTTTACCCATTCTGATATCCCTGTCTCAAACCCTCTGGTTTTACACACCTTGTACTTGACCTACGTTTCACGTAATATCCCCGATTGAATACACAGTCTTGCACATATTATTTTATTTCAGAGGATGTATTTTTTGTGATAGAGGAAAAAAATAATCAATAAAGCAACCAATTTGTACAGGGAGAGAGTAACCCGCCCTCGTGTCATTAGACAAGCCTCGTCGTGGACGGCAACTCTTTGACACTCTGGTAAGATTTCCTTGTTTCTGTGAAAAATGGTGATAGCTTCTTTTTTCCTGCTCTGGATTTTCAGAAATCAATGTTAGTCCAATATCCACTAGTTAGCGAACTTGTATATTGTCTCCTGAGTTTCTGGGTGATTACTAATTTTGGCTTTATGTTGGTTTGGTTTATAAACGTCCGCCATCATTAACGCACTAATATTTATGGAATGTCTTCTCAGATTGCCAGATAGAACATTGTATGTGAAATAACCATTTATTTGTTAATGTACTTCAAAAATTGATACAGAAAATATCTCCTTGTTTAACCGCCTACAATTTTTCTGAGATACTTGCTTTTTTCATCTAGACGATGACAAAAAAAAACGAGAGGCACTCGACATATCGATGATTTATTGTGTCCGTCCATGGAAGAAATGAGAGTTCTAAGAAAAACCGTAATCATCATAATAATTGGAATCTTTCATGGGCAAACAGTAAATCAGGCCACGACAATATAGTCAGTTACCATGAAAATGTATCTGCCATCATAATGAGTAACCGTGTCTATGTTTTTTTTTTTAAATTATACATGTATAGAATTTCAATCATTGAAGAGAAAGTAATCGTCGGAAGATGTTTATTTAATTGTATAGTTCCGTGATTGATTGAGAAATCGTTTCTTACTTGTAGTGAAAAAGAGACATTCAAAATACCGAAATATAGATACCATCCGTTACACTGTGCTATTACTTCACAGTAAAATATAAAAGCGTCAATTTATTTTGCACGCGGAGCAGGAGCTGCTTATCGTTCCGGAGCACCTGAACTCATCCCTGTTTTAGTGGGGTTCGTGTTCGCGTTTGGCTTTACAAGTTTTGATATTTGGATTGCTGTTTTTTGGTGTTGTCTCTTTTTGTTTTGACCATAATTTTTTCTATTTTTCGATTTTTGACTTTTGAATGTCCCATTGGTATCTTTTGAATACCAATAATCTTGACTTCTTTTAAGCAAGATTTATTGCCCTCTGTTTTTTTTATTTTTACCATTTTCGAATGGAAAATTCTAGCAAAAGCGTATCTGCTTTGAGAGAAGTGAGGCAAGTGAGAATAGTTTACACTACATGATATCATCGGGGCTACCATGGTCGAATGGTTAGATCATTGCGCTCTTAACCACTCAGTCTCCTACCTCTAGTCAACACGCTTTTGAGTCCCGCTGGAACCTTAATTGATTATGTGGAAAAGTTAGCCAGTTTAATTGCTGAAGGTAGGTGGTTTCTCTCAGCGTACATCTGTAACCGGGTTCTCTCCTCCACCGATAAAGATTGGTCACTACAATTTGACTAAAAATTGTCGAGTGTGGCGTAAAGCAAAACAAAACAAACAATGACGTATGACTAAGGGCGAAGGCTTATAGCAGTATAACCAAATAATGATCTTGATAGATTTATATTTGATATTGAATAAACTCCGTGATATTCTGTTGGCCATATTTGTCGAAGCCAGACTCGAATCATCAGTAGAAACACAACATTTAAATACCGTTGTGCCTTGTTTTGCTACTACCTGCGATATTTCCCAAAAACGTACTTGACCTATTTGTAGCAATTACTACAACAAGAACACAGACAGTGTGGAAGGATCAACATAGTTCTTTGTGTAAAAGTAGAGGACAAAGGAACCTCAACGGATGACGCATAATGTTTACGGAAGCAAACGAAGACAAAGATAATGAATGTTCTGTATGCAGAGCCCGTATATTTTCGTCATCTGTAACACTTGAAAAAAGAATCATTTGTTCTATTATTTACAATGCAAGACAATATGGGCGGTTAGATTTATTAATTCAACGCAGAAGAGTACGGGAAAGTGTATTCTTTTGTTTACCTTTCTCTGATAGAGACTGAATAACAATTCGTCTATACAACTCTTATTGTTTTAAGATTCCAGTTTGTCTAGAAAGGATTATAAAAGGCATTGTAATAACATCAGATGCATTTATAGCTCAATGTTTTGATAAACGGCCTTTAATGAATTATGAATCCTCAAAAGTAAATTTGTAGGAGATAAAAAGAAAAATCGATGTCGGTTTACAACGGAAGTATTTGGATCATGTTGTTTATTCTTGACAGACGTACGAACTTGTAACATTCTGATTCTACCCCTAAGAATGTTATCAGATAAAATCTTGGACTTGAGTTGGTTATCATTTCTTTGTTTCATCAGTTTTACAATTGACCTGAACTTCAGAGAGGCCATATTTAAGTATTTTTGAATGGGTATCAGGAATTTCCTCCAGTCCTATAACAAAGTACAAACTGTATTAAAAATATAATCCATGCGCGATTTAAAGCATCGGTATACTTTCACATTCAATTAAAAAGACGGATGCCTTAGTATAAATTATTGATACATTAAAAGCGGAGTCAGTATTTCTTCATGTGCTATCTATAATCGTCCATTTGCATCATTGCTGGTAGTAAATTCAGACTCAAAAGCAAAATAGTAAAAGCCCAGAAAATCATGCACCGAAACAAAATATACGGACTCTAGTCAAAGCAAACATATATGCATGGTGACGATCCTTGTGTAACTTTGATAACTGCTCGACATCGACCCCAAGGTTACCTCGCGTAGCAGTAGGACTTCGAACCAATAAAGGTCTCATCATTGATCAACGGGTCTTAGTTCACTGGAAAGGCAAACATTGCTAACGTTGACTAATATTTGATGACGTCACCATGTAAGAAGAATAGTCTCGTAAACATGCATTGTGCAACTGGGTCCAGGACGTTAAGCACCGATTAAACAAGCAAAATATGCCACCGTGCCTCAGTGGTTAGCGGGTCCATATTTTGATCGCATACTCGGACCCGCGCCGCGTCGTGCCGCAGATGGTTGTTTATGTCCTTCGGATGAGACAGTAGACCTGCGTTACAATAGGCATCGGCATGTTGAAGGACCCTCCCTGTTAAAGGGCAATAAATGCCAGTAAAGGCCAAATCTGTTGTCCTTCATCGGCTTACGATGACGTCTCCCTGTGAATTAAATATCCTTGATTGTGACGTTAAACAACAATACAACCATCCAAAAAAGCTGCTCGGTTTTCACTACTAGTACATGCCATGATTATCATAATCCTCACAATATTGACGCAATGTCCTTCTGATACAAAAAAAAAATCCTAGCTCAAACAACCACTTCGAACAAAGTATATCATCAATCAAACGGTTGCTCTATTTTGCTTCAATCGCTTTAGTCTTCAAAGTTAACAAACCTACTGATTAAACACATTCCAGGGTCTTCGGATTCAATTAGCAATCTGTTCTGAGAGGAATTATTGTAAATTCCGAACGTTAATCGATCGTTTAAATTTCAATTTTACCGTTACTACATAAAAAGCAGACACATTTGAACAGACTATAATCTACCATCTAAATGTCATGCTCGCTCCTGCGACATTTTTTCTTTTATTACTCTTTTTTAATTGACTGGTATCGCACCTGGCCATTCTATACTACAAAGCCGAATGAAAATTTTATGTATAAGCTTTCCATTAACTAATTGCCAGTTTTTAAAAGTCGTTACCTAGTCAAAACAGTTTTATCCTATAAATGGTGATCAAGTACCTTTTATCTTAATTTTGCAATCCTAGATCAGTTAGAAATGTAAAGAACCGATTGATTACGTTTTTATGTTCAATTGAAGCATTTAACTTCACGTAGATCTATCAGACGCTTGACAAAATGCTTTATAATCTTCTATATCTAAAACGCAAATGGGACTAAGTGCAGTCAATGAAAACACTATTGCATGTTATTCCTATCAGTTTCTATAGGTTGTTTAGGAATCTTATTGCCGCTATGTTAAATCTAATGAATAACAAGCGAAAATTGACATGTATCACAGAAAATGAAAGAGAATTAACGTCAATAATACCTGATACCTCTGCTTAGATACTAGATTTACCGAAGAATTAGAAATTCCGAGTCGTCAGTATACGTTCTAATTAGTTGACTTAATTATAATAAACCATCCTAAGCACGCAAGATAAGCTACATCTTTTTTCTGTCTTTTTGCTGACTCGGATTGCTATATACATTTATTGCCTTGGTTGGAGGGAGATATGAAGATTTGTTTACCCAAGGCAAGTCATATTTCCCGAGGGCGGAGCCCGAGGGAAATAGGAACTGTCGAGGGTAAACAAATCTTCATATTTCCCTCCAATCAGGGCAATAAATTGTTTATTATACCGAAATATAGAATCAATAAAGACAATCTTCTTCAGAAACTACGAATTTGATATTGAACATAGGCACTACCTATCGGAGAGCGCAGCGCATGTTTGTCTTGGCTCATGACGTCACAATGTAAGAAACAAAGAGCTACATGTAGGCGCACGAGAGGGTGACATGAACCGGTCAGGAGAGTGACATAAATGTTCGAGGGTGACATAAATAATGTTTTCGGTCACATGATGCTATTTAGACGAATCAGAAGAAGAGATATGTATTAGAGGTATAATAAAAACAATTATGTTTTGGTAGATATCAATCACCTTGAAAAAAATATTAATATAAGTCTATCAAAAAATCGTCAAACAATATACATGTGCTAAATAATGAGAGTCGGGTGATAATCAATCTAAAAAATAAAAATACGTTTGTGGTTAATACAGAGGCATATGGTCATGGAGGCTAATGTCCTGTATCTAGCATTCATAAGTCTCAAGGTTCAATAACCAGTCCGGTCTGTAACAATGGTATCAATGACAGTTGTCCTGTCTGGTTATGAATACATTTGAACTAAGCATGTATCACTATTAAGTGATGAATACCGAGATATGTAATGCAATTTCAGAATATTAACAGCGAGGATAGGTTAGGAGTCCCGAAGATCCCATTAATATGGTCATGGCCCAACGTTAATTAATCTGTGTCTGAAGCTCCATTATGGTGTAAAATGGCAGGTTTTTTTTTCAAAAATATCAAAATCTTTTGACAAGGAGTAAAACCAACATAGCATTGCTTTGGCTATTTGACCACAAACGTCAATTCACGGTCAAGATATCTTAAGCCAATGTCTATGTCTTGTAATTCTCCACCTCAGTCTAAAATAACTTTATTGTTATATATTTTGACGTATTTCTGACACCAAAATCAGGCCTCATATACTTTGAATGTGAAAATTTATCCGTGGTCTCATGTAAATTACACCACGTACCAGTTTCACAGTGGTGAAACATGTTTTATTTGATTTAGATCTATATTTGTATGGCACGTGAAATATCACCCTGGTATTGCTTGGTTATGCAAATCTCAAAATCAAAAATACGCTAAAATATCCAGATTGTATGTGTGAAAATATATATCATTAATTTCATAATGCCAGCATGTAAAAGATGCAAATAAAAATCAATCTTTCACCTAATGTGTAATTTATTCAGGCTAAATAAAGATAAACTTGTAACATGAAAATACGATCATGATCATTCCTATGTTAATCTTTACCAACACTTAATTCAGTATGGATTCTATTGATGCAATTTGTAGATTGTGTTAACTTAATACTTCTTTTACAAAATGTACTTTAAATGTACTGATCATTCCTATCAATTACAAGTAATCCGTTAACGTCATTTTACAAGTTTTTAATTCGTAGATTTGCCACAGTTGGTGGATGACACGTCCCCAGGGACATGTGCACACTTTTGCAAGATGCGATGGTAAATGAAGATACAGTTCGCACAGAAAAGTACGTTGTAGACTCTACTCGACGATTGTGTATCCTTCTTCATAATAAAGTCACGATATTTCTCCGTGTCATACTTCTATTCATGAACGTTTTCCAGAAACAACCTGTTCCAGCTGTTCCAGCATAAATATTTAAACTGTGAAATGGTTTTGTTGAGTTGTTCTGAGAGAAGTACAAGTCTTTTACAAGACACCACCAAAACAATTACAGGATTACCTGTTTTAAGAGACCATCCAATGAGAGGAGCGAAAAGGTTCACGTATGACAGGTGATCTCTTTATTCTGGTGATTTATATAGGAAAACCCCATTTTGGTACCATTCATTTATGTAACATAGGACAGGTTTTTCTTTAATTCAGTGGGTCGTTAAGGAATGTAAGACTGTATTTTACAGTTTCGATCATTTCCGAGTACGACCTTACTGCATGTGTACATATTTTAGCGTACTCTTAATTTGGTGATCCATAAGTTGTTGAAACTTTTAACGCAATCCTATTTTAGCGCAAAAACGAAAATTAATTTTCAAATTATCGATACTCTCCTTCGAAGTGCATTGTTTACCAACATATTGCCATTTGGCATGGACTATATCAAGAAAATTACAGGGGTTCCAGCAGTCTCGGTTAAAGTAAGCTTTTCGTGAATTCTACGGTCGGTCCAATGATCTGGTTTGCCGACACGGCCTGTCATTGGGTCGAATGCTGTCTGATATGTTTCATAATGAATGTTAGATCGTTCTTTACACACTGATTTTGTCTACGGATTACTGATCAAGACGTAGGTCTCACGGTGGGTGTGACCGGTCAACAGGGTATGCTTACTCCTCCTGGGTACCTGATTCAACCTATTGCGTATCCAAGGGTCCGTGTTTGCCCAACTCCTTATTTTGCATTTTTTGTAGGAATTATGAGATCGATCATTGTTCGTTGCCTTTACCTTTTTATCTATCAGAGAATGGAAGCAGTATCTTGATGTCATAAGTTATAGTATACTGCCTTCGAGATATTTCCATTGAACATCTGGAACAGGTGTGGCATGGAAACAACCCCCACTTACTCCTTCTGGACACCTACGGCCACTCCTTTCGGGGTTTGCACTTGCTCTTGTTATAGTCTCGACTATTCTCTCGATATGTCATATCATACGACTACGGAACTTTGAATTTCGAATCAGATCGAAAACATATATATGACCCTTTAACTGAACCCGACGTCCAGAGTATTTCACAGAACATTCGCACTACTTATCCCATCCCATTTAAGATTTGTAATTGTGCTTCTTATTGAGACCGTTATAGTTCCAAATTTATCATATATCCATCCATTTGACAATTTGTTGACAAATAATTGTTTATGTTCAAAAGCCCTTAAGCCAAAAAAAAAAAAAAAGAAAAAGGAAGAAAACTACTCGTGGCATTGTTTCATAATTTTTACGATATTTATGTGTCAACTCCGGACCTTATGTATTTTTCCTCTCATTACTCCGTCTAATTACAAATTATTATATACTTCCTGCAATATTATTGGGAAATTGACCTTTAAAGCTTGTAATGGGAATTTACGCAATATTGTTGGAATATAACGCATTTACATAAAATGCCACTTGGGTTAGAATGAAGCTTATTGTCCTTATATAAATGACTATACAAGGAAACAGGTCCATTAATTAATTCCAACTGTATTATTTGTATTTTTGCATCCAACTCAGATATTTCACCAAAATATAGACCATATTTCATACTGATCAAGGGTGTCAAATGTTAGCCTTTGCACGGCAACTTCGACCATTAAGCAATATGGATCTTTAAGGTTTTGTATATAAGCAACATTTCTGTCAGAAATAATATTCAAATTTTTATGGAAAGTACATAGAATTAAAAAAAAGTTTAAACTTTATCTATTTTACAACGATTAACAAACAAGTTTCGATTACTTATATTAATGTATCTCGTTGGCTCAGACGTCGGCGTGCGGGGGTCCTTGTTGTGGGAGGAAACCGGAGTGCCCGGGGAAAACCCACGTGTCCGAGCTGGCGACCAACCAAACCATCTCACATACTCCCCTTGTCGAGGCTCGAACTCCTGGGCGCATTGTTGAGAAGCGAGCGCGCTGACCACTACACTACTCGGATACCCGTCATACATAGAATTAGAACGCGAACCTCCGGGAAGGTAAAATATCCCCGTACAAACGTGCTGCTGTATGATAAAAGAACATTATGATAGACCTACTTCAAAAAAGCATTTAGTCGGGTGTAACAGCGCCCATAAAAACAAATTATAATGTCAAAATAGAGATAAGTCCTCAGCAGGGCTAATTGCAAAAATGAGTTTCTTGCATATATAAAATGACATGCAATCGCAGTAGGTAATAATAACAAACGGTATCGTGTATATAGTAGTACAAGAGTTGATTCCTCTACTCAGCATTTAGTACCATTGATGATCACATAATAGACTTCAAACTAGTGTCTGTAACTTCACAATAACGACCACTTTACCTTTACAGATACCAGAACAGACGCCATGATATATTTTAAGTTAACAGTTTGGCAGTTTAATATAATATCTTTATGTGTTCGATGGTCACGTGTAACAGATAGTGTCGGTAATATTAGGACCCCTCTCTCGAAGGATAAATTCGCTGCATAGGTCAAAGTGTGTGTGGCCTTCATAAACCTGAAGCCAATATGAAGTCCAGTAGGCTGTTTGAAGGTACTTCCATGAAAAGTAATATTTTAAGCTTTCTTAACATTTCCCTAGTAAAAGTCCAAAATTTGTTTACGGCCTTTTATTACATATACAACTACCGATAGCTAAACATTAATAAATGATTGTTTAAGCGATTCAAAAGCTGAATTCAGCTACTGTTTGCTAGCCAGAAGGAAACATTTGCAGCTGCAACACGTGTTGTCATCGTTAGCATATGCAGCCATACTTCTTCTGTTTTTGTTTCATGAATTATGGATGGATACGGAACATGGTTGAATCTAGTTTAGGTTTAGATCGAAATGACGTTATTTCTACATGACCGTACTTAAACAAAGTACAGTTTCATACGAAATATAAATTGTACATCATTTGCAACAGTGTAAGTGCACTTTCATCAAATGTTAGAATCCATGAATTTTTTCACAAACGACAATATTCAGTTCAAAACGCCTGGTCGATAGCTAGAAATACGCCTATCATAACAGTTTAAACAGTCTTTTAATTGAATACAATGCTTGTGAATGAGTCTTCACAACTTTTCACAATTTAAAACGTGATTATCCTTCTGTCACACTCAAGCGTGATTTTTTCAATTACACTTGATAATCACATCGGGAACGGAAATACCCTCAACATTTATCATAAGTCCTGCCATAATAAGAGAGAACTGTCAAACTCCCACGGTAGTTTGCAGAATATTTTTGTATGATATAATGTTATCAATCAGGAAAATTGTTATATCCCGGAAATGAGGGACCGTATCAAATTCTCAATTTGCTGTCTTTAGTTTTATACATTAATCACATCTGTTTTCGCGGGTCAGATTTACTGTTCGTGCAAAAAGGACAGTAGTTAGATAGATACACAGACAGCAGACAGACGCAGAGAGAGAGAGAGGGAGAGAGAGAGTATTGTTGATTTTATAATTAACATCACTTGTAGTACTATTGTCATTTCGTGGAAACATAAATTTGATGCTGACTTCAGAATGTTTGACCTGCGCTACGGACTGAATCATATGCAATGAGGGTTTTTAACGTGCCAAAACAATCCTTGATACAATACTTCAACCTTCAACAAAAAAGACGTCAACAATTTCAACTCATTTATTTTAATTCTGCGTAGACTCAGTCCATAGGTCCCTACCTACTCACGAAATGGACGCAACACCCAATAAATTAGAAAATGTCTGAATTAAGTTCGACGACGTAGTAAGAAGTATTCGAAGTTCCCAGTTCTGTAAAATGCAGCAAACTAGGAATATGTTAATCTCAACTTTAAGAAAAAGTTGCAACTTCCAGACAGAATAGGACCAGGCATCCGGAAGCAGTCAAAAGATGTTAACACAATACGCCTGTGTCTCGGTGAAAAGAGACACAGTATATGCGAATGTCGCGTTCTGCTATATAGACGACGTTCTTTCATTAAATAATTCTTAATTACCATTAATTGTCCTACTCTTATTTGAAACTCTTGTAATTTCAACAACTGCCACATTAATTAGATTTCTGAACGTTTGTTGATATGCACTGATTCGATGATTACCATGGTGATGAGAAGATTACGACACATACTTCTTTTCATAGATTCTGCTTCCTCTATTGCAAAGAATAAGACTGTGAAAGTCATCATCTGATTGTAAGTTCAATACTAAACCTACTATTTATCGTAAAAAAAAACCATACGTACATCTATTCTGGATAATTTCTTTTGCAAAATAAAATCTCATCATCAAATAGAATTACTTCCGTCACTAGGAACGCTCTAAAAATCAAATCGGAATTTGACACAAAAATCAATTTTATGGACTATTGAAATAAGATTCAAAGGCGTAAATGGAAATTCTTCACTCCTAAACTCTATTGAAAGTAAAAATCCATTTTCCGTTACCTAATATTGAATTTGCACTGACATTTCGAAGTCTTCGACACAAGAACAAATCAAGGAGCGTTTGTGTTTTATCAGCTCGAAAATCAATGACGCGGAACTAGCTTTCATCTTTCTCCATCGATTCATAAAAATAATATTCCTAATGGCCTTCTTCAATGATGCTGTTTTTATAGGTCAGTGATATCGGTGCCGATGATACAAAAATAGGTCACATCAACCAAGCAGGAATCGTTCTTAATCTGTTCCATTCAAGATTTGTAAAGGGAGGTATATCAATACAAACATATTGATAACTTTCCTCCTTTTTAAAAGAAAAAAACGAATAAAATTGAAGTACCAATGAATATTCGAACATCTAAGTCCTCATAGATATGAAAAGTTAAGAAAAATTACGGACTCCACATGGAAACAACTGGGATCAGGTATCCGGAAGGCGTAATGGTCGTTTGTCTGCATGTCACATCCGTCGCAAATGTTTCACAAAAACCATATGAGTTCGGTAATGTCGATTTTGGTTGAAATGTAATGTGCTCTTGATTTGACAAGCTGAAGGCCGTGCTCAAGAACACCATTAATCATAGAAAGGGGGCCCCAATTTTGTTTAACGATTTCCGATGTCGAACGTAAAACTTTAATTCTACTTTACTCAACATATTTCTGAAAGGATTACGCTATGGTCTCAAATTCAGCATTAAGCAATACAGTAAACGTAACGCTAAACAAATTTGGTTGAAGTGAAAAATTGAACAACTTTGACAATGAAAACAATAGTTTTACTGAAAGACGTAGACATTAAAATTAATTTTGAAATTTCAGTCACGCGCCAAGGAGATGAAAAAGTATTTTGATATTGATAAGTACTAATAAGAACTTAAACAAACTTTGTTTTGTTGGATGGTTTCTTGAGATAACTTTATACTCACTAAATTGACAAACTGATTTAAAAAAAATAATAATTTGCATTCCAATGGAACTAGTTCACGTTCCACACGAGACCCTGCAATGTTTGTGCGAGACTATTGTTTATGTAAGCGTTGGAAATACGCTTGAAGACAATTTCGCGCGCTTCCGTAATCTCCGCGTAGGGAAGATCGTCAACATTGTAGATCATACATGTATACACTAGTTATACACAAACTTCATGGGGTATCACGTGGTACAAAAACGTTTCCAGAAATAAAAAATAATAACCGCGACTTAAATGCATAGCACTATAATTTTCATCATGTACCATATGTACTAATTAAATTTCTTAAGTGGTTCGTGTTAGGAATTTCAAATAGAAAAAGATGTGCCCAAAGAGAGTTACAGCGACATTCGATTGAACGCGTCGCGATAATATTGAGTACAGCTTGAGGGCTTATATTTCCATTGTGACATTTCACAGTCAGAGGCCGCGTTTAGCCTATCCGTAAGATAGATTTCACATCAAACGTTAATTTGGTACAGTACAATTTTCAACATTGGTCATCTGGGCCAAAGTTGACCGGGATTACTGACCTACACCATAAACATTATCATGCTTTCCAAGGAGAAGAGGAAAAAATAACCAATTACAGATTAGTAAATAAACCTCCATGAGCTTCGACTTCAATTACTAGGCTCCCAGTTAGTGGTAATTTATTTCGATTGTTAAACTGTGAATAACTTCCTTTTCTTGCCATCATCTGCGGGAAATAGATTTCAGAAACAATTACAGACATAATGGCGTTTTACAGAGTGATTAACTCCGGAGAATCGTATTTAATGCTCCTAACTGCGGCACTTCCTTAAGTTTACAAGGTTAATGGGCATATATCACACAGGTTTTAACTTCAAGGCTTTAATCTTGGGTACAATTTCAGTTTCCCTTCCATTATGCACTTTGGAAACGTTGACAAAAAGGACAATCTATATTTTACCATAAAAAGCAAATATTTTTATTTAAATAACAGTCCTTCGATTACCCAAGTTTTTGTACTTTAAAAAGGGTTGTGCCGCCTTTCAGTATCGAATGTATCACAAAATCTGAGGCGGATCCCTGGGCAGCAAGTTAACGTAAGTTCCGTTTTCTGTCCCTCGGATAAGTTTAAGAAAATGATATTCTTTGTAGATATGGTGGATGACTTGGCACTCAAAGTGTCAAAAGAGGTAGACGTCAAAAACTGTGTTGTCTGCACTTCGTAGATGGCACCACAATGAATGGTCGTAAATAGACAACTTTTACGATTTAGATTGATGGAATATACACGCGAACGACAGGACAACCAGGTTTAAAAAAAAATTCAATGTTCCTCAATCTCACAAACAATATAAGTAATTTTCGATATGGATAATTGTTCCTAACAGTGATGGAATAATGCTATAGGACGATGTCCCATGCAGACGTCATTATTTCAGCGGAAAAATTACGTATACTTTCATTCCTTCATCATTAGAAATACTGGTTCCGCAAAAACGTTATAGGTTATCACGTGGTAAGTTAATTTGTTCCATTTATCAGCAACATTGAAACTGAGTTGGTCTGATAAGTACCTTAGTCTTCTGATTAAGTTCAAAATAGCCCAGAATAATGATGACAACCAGATCAAGTTTGTACCTCTTTCATGCAGTGTCATTAGGAAAGCGACTGTACTTTACCCTAACCTAACCATAAACTATACTGATTCCTGTTAAATCGTATGATCGTCATTGAAAATTTTACTGTTTGCCTGCTTACTTTTGCCGGATTTGACAAAAGGTGTCACGACGGGTGAAGCACGCGGAGCAGGAGCTGCCTATACATCCGTGACACCTGAACTAGCACACGATTATCAGCGAAGTTCATGTTACTTTATTGATGGTTCTATACGTCTTGTTGTGGGGGATTGCTTTTGTGGTTTTGTTTCTTATTGTTTGAGTCATGTTGTTTTCAGCCTCTCGATTACTGAATTTTTATTGTTCCGTTGTTATTTTCAGATATCCCCTGTTTAACTTGGTTTATTGGCTTTTTTGAAACTTAAATTTCATATATTCGAGAGTGGTAAGTTTAACTGAAGATTTATCAATTGCATCAAGGATCCTCCGATGTGCCAATAAAATCCTAGATCTTTAACCAAGTGGTGTCGCAGTCTGGATTCGAACCCTCAACCCTCTGATTTGTGGACGACAATTCTAACGTGGTAAGACCCCAAGAAACAAAAGTAACATTAGTCTAATGAAAAGTTTAGCTAACGAACAATTATCGATTTCACAATTCATATATAGAATACAAATAAAGAGTTGGACAACCACGGACCCATTGATACGCCAGAGGTGGGATCAGGTGCCTAGGAGGAGATGAGATCCCCTGTCGACCGGTCACACCCGCCGTGAGCCCCATATCTTGATCAGGTAAACGGAGAAATCCGTTGTCAAAATCAGTGTGTAAAGAACGGTCTAACTACCGTATTGAAACATGTCAGTCAGCATGTACACTTATTAAAGTGTAGAGATTCAACAAAATTCTGGAAACGACGAGGAAAAGAGTTAACTCATTTCTCCTTTTTTGGAGGAATTGCTTCAAATATTTAATTTGCTATCTGCCAAATGTAATTTACATTGAGCTAAAATAAAAAAAAATTCCATGATAAAAATGACATCATTATCATTACAGAATTTAGAATAATTCAATAAATAATCAGTTTAGTTGACTTAATTTTCATGCAATATGAGATCATGCAATATTTTGATACGAATATGTCTTATCAATTTGATTTTGAAGTTCATTTTAATCTAAAAGACACATTACGAGTAATGTATGTTATAAAAGTGTTTCAAATGAATATTTTATCTCTTTAGTGTAACATATAATATGATCTGTCATTAGAGACTTTTACTTAAACAACATAATATTAGTTACATGGTGTGCAGTTGACCGAATATGATATATGTGCTTAGTAAATTCCATATGGGGCGAGAGCGAAGCTGGAATTAACTAACCACGTATATATCATATTCGGTCAACTGTACACCATGTAACGAATTTATCTTACTGACTACCGTTATCTTATATCATATTAGATAAATAAAACAAATTTCAAACGACAATGACCTGTATCGGTCACCCCCTCTTGGAGGTTGTCAAGCGGTTCGATCAGTTGGACTTCATCATATCATTATGCCTACCTTTAAAGCAAGTGTCCTGCTTTTTGTTCCCCGCAAGTACTTGGGGAATATGGTAGCAGACTTATGGATTGCTCTCAGTATATATTCGGCATTTTATTTGATCCTTCATTACAAAATTTCCCATCCGATTTGTCAACAAACCGGCGTCTGCTTTCGTTCGACACATCTTTGTTTGGGATAAAAAATTGTGCCAACAACGAGAGATTTCAAGATATCAATTGTCAGTAAGATAACGTAATGTCTAAATGTGGTAAGTAAAGATGATGACATCCTTTCCATTGTGACGAAAACTAATGACAAATTTCCTAATTAACGATTCGTAAATATTCATATTTCTATAGGTAGATTCATGCTGAAAACCACACTGATTTGCAAATCGGTTAAAAAAGTTAATCCGATTCACAGTCTTTTGACTTCTTCACATGCTTGTGACGTCACCGATTTGAGTTTTAGATATGCATTAATGTAGAAGAGCTGTATTTCTATAACACAACATTTAAATAAAACCTTCCATGATAGAGATCACCTGTTTTCTTACAATACTTCTTCATGGTACCTTTTTGTATTTAAAGATCAGTTCTATAGTGTATACAATATAGGGTCTAACAAGACCTGTTTCCGTTTACTTGTAAATGGTAATTTACTCACCTATACTCTACAAATTTCAAAAGCAGTGACTTTGAAAATTGACTTTAATCTCGAATATCGAAAAACATCGGAACAAACGCGAATAATTAAGTAGGCGTTACAATTTTTTTCCTACAAAATAATTTTACATTGCCATCAAATGTAAACAATAAGTAGAAATGATAAATAAACCGTAACTGAGTTTAGGATAAACGTCTGAGATAAAATTAGATAAGTCTGACAACAGATAAATAGTAGATATGAACTCTCAATCAGCTGGCGTACAGTATTATATGTTATAGACATTGTTTTTATTGTCATTCTTCATGCAAAAATAGATTTTACTACGGCAAAACCTGCCTCGGTCACCTTTTTTTCTTCCGAAATAATTCTTATCGTAAACAAACTGTCAGATACACCTGCTTCTGATTTCAAAACAGAGAGGGGTAAGAGAGGGAGATGAGGATGGAACATACATCTAATTTTAAATTTGTTATATATAAAAATACCAAGGATTTTTTTCTCCTCCGGAAGTCATAATTTACTGTGCACATACTCCTGTTTATTATCGTGTACAATGGTGTTTAATGTTCTTTGTTTGTTTAGATTTTATTTCAGCAATATTATCAATGAAAGGTACCAGGATTAAGAGATATTGAAGTATGAACAAGATTTTGTTCGTTGCGTTGATCGATCTATAACGTACCAAGACCAACCAATATTTCCCCAATTGTAGAGTCGAAATAAGGAACCTTTTTGTCAGTATAACGTAAAAAAGGTAAAGACAACGAGCAGTGTTCGATCTCATGATTCCTACAAAAATTACAAAATAAGTAATTGGGCAAACACGGACCCCTGGATACGCCAGAGGTGGGATCAGGTGCCTAGGAGGAGTAAGCATTCCCTGTTGACCGGTCACATCCGCCTTGGGCCCTATGTCTTGATCAGGTAAACGGAGTAATCCGTAGTCAAAATCAGTGTGTAGAGAACGGTCTAATAACCGTTATGAAACATGTCAGACAGCATTAGACCCATTTACAGGTCCTATCGGCAAACCAGATCATTGTACCGACCGTAGAATTTACGAAAAGCTGACTTTAACCGAAACTGTTGGAATCCCTGTAACATCAACTTGTTTGTCAGTAGCTCACCTTGATTTAAAAACTGGTCATACGCTGAACAAGCTCAAGCGTATCGAATCAGTTGGGAGATATAAACTCAATTTGTAGGCGAAGATGGAATATTATTACATAAATATGGGAAGTTGACAATGGTTAAACTGAAGTCATCCCCTTCATCATAAAGTTGAGTGGTCATGTTTCTGTTAAGGTCTATTTTTAGTAAAATACCCAAGTACGAGGCAGACGTAGAAGAGTCAGTAGTGTCTTTTATCTCGAGTTTGCTGGGGTATATCGAATCGACATATGGATGATAATGATTGTGGTTGATCGATAAAACGTCGTCGATAAATATAAATGTCGGGTTGAATGCAACAGCAAGAGACTTTTTCTTCTTACGTAGAAGTTTTTGAATAAATTCTGCCTCATAAGAATACAAAAATAGGTCAGCTAAAAGAGGAGCACAGTTCATTCTCATGGGAAGGGAATTCCAATAGACTGTTGGAAGACCCGGTCACCAAAGACTACGAAAGTATTGCCAATGAGGAACTGTAGCATAATTTTAATATCAACCTCAGAGTACTTGTGCGTGGAATCAGAGTGGTGTTTAACAAAGTAATTTTTTGAATGACCGACCACCAAATATGAATATTTCCTATTGCCATTTCTGTTGAAAAAGCAACTGACTATTACGCAAAAGGTCTAGTCTTTAGGTTATTGTGAGGGACGGTGGTGTAAAGTCTCTTCTCATGAAATGTAGAGATTCTTGCTCGGTTATGGTTGTTCAATCGTCTATCCCAATTGCCCCCCCCCCCTTCCGATTTTTCGTGGGTTTGGTGTTTGCCCTGTTAGCATCGAATTTATCAATAATTCCACGGAGTGTCCGTCATTTTATAATTCCTGTTAGCGGACTGGAAAAATGAGACAGAGAATGCCATTCATACAACGAAATGAACAGGCACAACAAGGGGAGATGTATAGATGATTAATGGACAAGATTTATCTATTTATTTGAAAGTCGCCAACCTTTATTTTAATAAAGACCTAGCGGCAGACAGGTTTTACAAAGCATTTGAACATTTGCATTCATATATGTAGAAAGGAAAAGAACAAGCGCCTGGGAGGACAGCATATATTTTTGTATGCATCTCCAATCGACAATATTACAATATGTAAAGTAAAGCCCAGTGTACACGGTCATAAGTTCCTAAAACCTGTACATTGTAGAGTTCCAATACGAGTAACAATTCAAACATAGTCCTAGTTCTAGCTTAGACACAACAAAGATCTGATCACGTAGGAGGCGAAGACGGCTTGTTAGTATAAAGTCAGAAATTATTGCTGCATGTTCTAAACTGAAGCTCCCCATTAATCACAAAAGCAAGAGTTATGACGACCGATTAAGTCAAATGTCAAAGGTAAATCAACTTTAAGGCCGATATTTTGCGCTCGGTTGTTTTCCTCATTATGACATTTAAAGCACAGATAGTGCAAAAAACATCACTAATGTGAGAATTGTAATGTATAGCAAATCATCTGTAAGTTTCGTTGTTTGACATGACATTTTGAGAGAGAAAAGGATGATAGAAAGTAGCTTCGTATGATTATTGAAAAAGTTCCAGTCAGAAGTGTGACTAAGGTAAACTCAAAAACCCGCAATTTGGCCTTCTCTCCTGTTTGGGGTTCATTTGTGTTTTTTTTTTAAATTATATTTCTCATTCTGTTCTGCGGGATATAATATAATGATATAATGAGATTTCGAGAATCATTTTTACTTCTCCTTATATTGAAGTCCTAGTGACCTATTCAAAGTAGGGAATCTTGTTCATGAAAGAAGCCAACGTTATATTTTTTACAATGATCGTAAAGGTTTTATCTCAATTATCAATGCATTTAAATTAAAATCTTTTATCAAAATCATGAGAGGCTGTTTAATACAAGTGTTGTTCGATTATTGGCTTTCCGTTTTCCATGGCGAGAACTATGAAATCTAGTTCCCTATATTTTCAAGTAATTACATGGGATGGACCTTAGGTTTTCTTGTTTTCTGTTAAAAAATAACGCAATGGAACTGTTTTATCCCGTTTTTCATTGTGATGGTAGATTTAGCAATTTAAGAATAAACCTAGTAAGTTCAGCCTTGTTTTAGCAAGAGAAAACTAAAGAAGTACGTACATGTATATATTAGAAACTTCCAGAAGGATGTGTTCATTAACGACATCAACATTAGAGCATTACAAATCCTAAATGGGAAGGGACCAGGTGTCAGTATATATAGAGTACAAAATCCTGTGAGCATTATTTGAATGTTGTAAATCTTCGATAAATCCTGCTTAGTTCGATGCCTCGATTGTCGAATGGTTCAATCATTTTGTCGCTTGCTTCTAGACAGTGCGGGTTAGAGCCTGGTTGGAAACAAATTTGATTACATGAGAAGGTTTGCTAGATTACTCGCGGAAGTTTTCTTCCCGTGTTCATCTGTAGCCTAGTAGTTCTCTCTGTCACCAGCTTAAACTGACCGACAAGATATGAATGAAAAATTAAATAATGTGGCATAAAGTGATAAAGATATCCAGTTCGGCTCTTCTTTTGTACTTTTTCTGGGACGGTACTTATAAACAAAAAGATGTCCGACTACAGCATCAAATAAAGCACCAGACTAGTGCGAATTTGTGTACAAGAGGAAAATTAATGTTATTAGTATTCTGTTCTAAATACAGATGGTAGATTAAATTGATTTTATCAATTCGTTTGATGAATTAAGTGGGTTGGTACAGAGTGCCAAGATTAATAAATAGACAAGGTTTAGGAAAGAAAACACATGCACTTTTGCATAACTAATTATGAATTGCTAATAAAAGGTTAAGTAAAATTCAGAAAGTTTTGAATTGATCCCTCTTTCTCGGAAAAAGGCATTGTGATTTAACTTTGTAAATCAAGATGAAATATGTGAAGTAGAAGATGCCATGGGGCATCCCAAATTCACTGAGTCAACGACAGACAATACCGTGCACAAAAGAACACTACGAACAGAAATACACAAGTACACTTATAACTAAAAATAGAGTAACACGAACCCCAATCAAAACCGGGGGTGAGTTCATGTGCACCGGTCAGTCACCTATATTTCGAATCCGAGAGAATGTCAAGTTTGATAATAGTCATAAACGGTAAAAGAAGGCCGGGATTAGGCGTATGACAAGGGGAACATATCCGTCATTATCCGTAAAATCGATATTAAAATCAACCAGGTCATGGTGGCGACCGTAAAACTTTCGAAGAGATGGCTTCAATCTAACCATTAGGAGCTCTTGGTTAAGCAGCTTCTTTGTCAGCAGCAACCCTTGAAGCAACATAGCATGGAAGCTGTTTGCTGGAATATCTACAATTCATCAAATATGTAACAATATAAAAAACATTGAAATTAAGGGAAAAAAGAGATATTGGAAGCCTCTGGCAAAATAGGACAAGATGAGAATAAAAAGGCCAATTGGGAATCTCAATTGGAATAGGACCAGGTACTCAGGAGTCCGTTCCGTGTTGTTATATCACACTCTTCACAATGTTTCTTTGAAACATCGAATTTGGTATAAAATATTATTTGTCTAAACGGGGCATCTCATTCAGTGAACACTGTAATGGCAAACCATTTGCTTATGTGGAGACTGAAATTAAAATGTCGTTAAAACTGGAACAAAAGAAAAATAGTCAAAACTAAAGAACAGATAACTTCAGGTAACTATTTGGAAGAGCTGTTCTCTATTTGTTCATTTATTTATTACCATTTTGTGATTCTGAAATCATCATTGAATCGTCATTTTGCAACATCTTTTTATCCTATGTATAAATTTTAATGTACCAACACCTAATGGGAGACAGTACATGTATCTCAGTTTTTGTCTCATATAATTGACAGTAAAAATGTAACCACTTGATTCACACAAACCAAAAACTTTTACTTCGGACTAAATGCAAACACCATTCAAGACAAGCTATCCCTCTTTTTATAATTTAGAAATATCAACAATTAAAAAATACTTGAATTTGCACAATATTGTAACTGACTTTCGTCACGACAACATCCCACTGTTACATTTCACATAGCTTCATCTATTGACATAGCTATCATCATCAGCAGCCGCGGCATGCATTATCGCACACATTACCTTTCCAATATGATTTACACTTCTTTTATGACATATCAGGCCCTCAGGCCTGTATCGTTTTACAATACTAATATTCACAATCGTAGGAAGTTCTGACTTAATTACAGCTGCCGTATACGTGATTAAACCAGTATTTGTATATTGCTTACATAAACAGATGCTTAGCAATACTGAGTTGTGTTTACATTTTTATAGTTAATATTTCTTCGTCCTAAAATGTTTTGGCAATGGACGTATTATCGGTCACTGGCAAATATGCAGCTATATCAATTTTGTTTGTAGCAAGCATATACTAATATTAAGAGAAATATTATGACATGATAAAACTGCCACGAATATGCTCATACTAACAAGCAATTGTATCTTCTCTATCTAATAGATAGCACAGCTCTTATATAACATCACTATTTCTCTTAATACTTAGGATTAGCATGTCTTGGATTGGAAGTATTCGAGGCACGCCGGACGTAATCTTAGATGAAATATGTAATAAGAAAAAGGCAAGTTTGGTTGTATTATTATTTGATGTCCCCATAAAGAATCGTTCTCTTAAATAAAGACTTCATCCATTCTGGCGGAGTGTGACAAACTTGGCTTGTATTCGACATTTACGACCATTGAGTAGTGAGGGTTCCATAATGTGCCGACATTGGGACATGGGGCTCGGTTTTGATCCATGGTACAGGGAAAAGCCAATAAACCCTATGACGTCACGATTAGAAGGCGAACACGCTAACTGCAGAGCCACAGTGTTCCTCACACCTCATTACAAACTTTCGAAATATTTTGAATTATGAATCACTTGGTTTTAAATAAATGTGTATCAGAGAAAATCTCCACATGTCGAATATTCGTAATGAGTATGAAAATGCCCTGAAACTGGTGTTTAAAATAAGATCAACATTTTAAAATTATCCTGACGTTTGATTTGCAACAAAAAACTGCAGTAAATAGACTGCACATGGCAATTCCTAGAAACAATTATGCAAATGAATCTATAAAGAGACTACTACTTACAAGCCACTAGAACTCTTTGAAGATATTAGTTTCTCCTTCAATTGTTGCATATTTTGAACGAGTAGACACTTACTCTGACATAATCAATTTTAATAGACTTTTTAGTGTGAAACCAGAAAAATCGTAAGTGGTTGTTTTCTAGTAGGTACTGGAAATACATGCCTAAAAGTGCTTTCAAATGCATGTGTTCCACTACCCTGTAGTGGTTTAGGACGAATTGAGCACGAGGCGAATAACTTCTGAGTCGTAAAAAGTGGAAACAAACTAGGAGGAAAATATTGCAGGCGCATAGTAGGTTTCTTTTCCTTGATCTCTATCCCCGTAATGCTTGTCTTGATTATTTGTTCAAGTCTATAATTGATAAGAGTTGACAGAAAAGAATACTTCATTTTGGCAATAAATACTCTTTATATAAGAATATATTTAGAAATATATTCCACTCGGAACTTCTCTGACTCATGACCAATTACAAACTTAAAAAAAGAGCCGAAAGTGTACGTTTCTGAGAACAATAATGAATTACGTAAATATTTTGCATTTAACAATGAAATCAAACAGTTTTCACTACAAGTGTCATTCGAAAATCAATACAAGAGTTTTTGTCAAGTGTGTTTGCTAAACATCTTATCATATGCAAGATTATTGATTTTTACAAGATAATCACATTTTCTTTCACAATTACAATTAATCATTTTTATTTGAATATTAATAAGGAGAGGTTAATTTGAATCTCACGCGATTTGTCTACATATGTAAAATGGAACCCACTTATAATATACTCGGATATATTGAAATCCCGCTTAATTCGAAATAATTTTCATTCCTCAGCTGAATTACTTTATTACTATTTTCACGCGATTATTTTGGAAATAAAAATCATTCACTTTCGATTTCAGTATATCTGTGTTCGACTTTAATGGATTACACTTGTACATTAACCGGAACTAACAGTATACTGACCGTACTTTAGAAGCCATTGAATTCATTGTACCTTATTACATATACAAATTATATTATCAATAATTATTAATAAAGGTCATCTGAAAATATATATAGTAGAGTTGATTAATATATCACACTTAATGTCACACCGTCTTGTCTGCAAGACAATAATTAATCAGAACTTGCGGCAAAAGTTATATATAATAGATATATAATTAGTTATAAAACACAAGGAGTGCCCGTCTAATTTCATATATCTTAGTGCTAACGGCATTTGCTTTAGTCAGAAATGATATACATATAAATATATAACTAACTAATGTTCTGGAAGTTATAAGTACGAATAGTATACTTATACTGATTCCTCAGTTCTGGTCAAACAAACGACAGAGAGCAAAAATAATATGACCAGCCAGGGGCAATTCTTAACTGGAGGTACGGTGTTGTCTGTCGTACTATTGTCTGAATTCTTCATGACATTTATTAAGAAATGAACCACAAAAGACCAAATAATTATGATATGGCCTAACAAAAACGATCAAATGGAACAAAATGATTCTTCGACTTCTATTCGTCAAAATTACCAGGCAACCAATTTAGAAGCTAAAAAGATATATTTACATGGAAAGAGGGAAAGAAGAGAGCAGTTTGTTTTGTTGGCTTTATTACACTTTTCGCGACTATTTTACTAGGATGTAGCCAAGACCTGTACTTTTCAGGTTTCGTTACAGTGTTCAAAAAGAAATCTACTTGGATGCAATTCATACCAACCATTAAGCCGATGTGACTCTCTGGAGAGCCATCAGAGAAGTGAGACTGAGTGCCGATTGGCACTGGAGTGTAGCTACTCTCGATTCAAGGCAATAAAACGAGAATAATCTTTAAGCAAAGTAATTTGATAAATACATGAAGATACATGACGTCACTAGTGCAAACGTACTTTCGTTACAAGACAAAAAACCCAAAGAGAAACCGTAATTTCTGATCTATAAACTGGTTGGTGTATTTGGTAGAGGTGAATATCTGTGCATCTAATATTGTCGCGAAATAGACTTACTGAAATACTGTACGCAAGGAAATTTTCGCCCCCGTTTTATTTTCGTCTCTTTCGCCATCATTATCAGTGGGCGAATTCAAAGTTGGCGAACTAAAAAAAATAACGTTTCTTGAATAGTATTATGACAATACTTAGCGAATGCAAAAAGGTGCAAAACTGTTTGCAAGTGCATTAGGACGAAACAGTAACAGATACAGTAACACGTAACGAAACTGACCCAGTATGCAGTACTCTACTTCAAAAGCTAACAAGACATACGGTCGTTTATGTGTAATAAAACAAAGTGTGCATATCCTAATTGGTTTATAAATCATATCGATGGCATAGTTGCTTGGGTGTTTATGTAACAGATCATTTCTGCAATTAAAGAACTATCAATTATTTCATTAAAATTCATAACATAAATCAATGCGAACGTTAGAAAAACTGCGTTTTCACCAAAAACGTTATCTAAATTGATGACTGAAAATTGCTTGCATTTGTACATCTGATTGTTTTTGCAAACACAGTTGCATTTATGATGGACATTATAGTCATATTAAAATGTGTATGGGTTTCATCTGTTGATTTTTTTTATAAAGTATTGATTTGGTCGAATCTCTCTCTGTAAGCGTTAATGGGTGGCCATTCTGTTCATCAATAATATCACTCGTTAGATATTTACTTTGTTCATATATACCGGTACTCTACTCGAGGTTGTTCAATAGTTACACGAATGTTATGATATATATAACAGAGATGAAACGGATTGACACAAAAACACTGATAACTATTAATGCAAATGGATAACTCTCAAATTCTTTCGACTTGTCAACTTAGGCTTATTATGTTTGGGAACTCTTCGTTATCCATACTGTTGATAAACATGTTTTTCACATGCTTGACTTGCTCAACGAATAATCATATATAACACTGGTTGATTAAGTACTGGATATTAAGTAGAACTACTGCTGGATTTCTGCTAGGTTGTTTTTACTTCGGTTTCGAGATACTTTCCTTTTGTAGAATTCTTCCACGTGAAGATTCATTGAGCTAGCGAAGCTTAAAGAAAGTTGGAAGGGTCTGGGTAGAAGCCAATGCTTTTACCTGTGTATCAGTACTGATACTAGTATATACCTCATCTAATGTAATGGAAAGAATCAAGCAACTATAAACATCCTATCTCATCGTTTCCAGTATATAATCAATGCTTCAGGATTGTAGTACCGATGTCCCTTTACGTTACAGTCTACCTCCTTCGTGGCTCAGCGAATCAATATAGGTCGCGACATCAAGCGGATGTAGCTTCTTAAATGTTTGCCTTCACTTAAGACTTAGAAGTGAAGGGAGATCTTAAACTCCCGAAACCAACCCTTGACATTAAAGCTTAGATTGCACCACCCTGTGCTTCAGATCCCCTCCCTCCGATACTTTGTGGAATACTTAACCATGGAACCCTAAGCGAGTATAGACCCTTTCACTGTTACTGTGATCCTGTACCTTTGGTTGGCAGCTAGATACTATAGTGGCGTATACATGTGTATGTTTGGGGTATCTGCATCGCCAACCAAAATCACAGGATCGAAGTTAAATTATAATGCCTTGTTGTGTATATGAAAAGAGGACGTATTATAGAAGCCCCTTTTACAACGTTAGCAAAATGTGTCATGTTATTGTTCCTCTAATAAATCAAAAAGTTTGATGTTCAAATCAATCATACATTAATTTAAGTCTCCCCAATCCTTCAATGTGTATAATGACCTTTAAATCTTAAGTCTTCAAAATACTTGATAGTTATTTTCGCTACAAATGCGCCAAACCTTAAAGTTTACTCTTTTCAAACTTAAATCTATTTATAAAATCTTCTCTATAAGCCAAACATACGAAACCGAACTTTCCTCAATCCTAAACAGAAAGAAAGTATTGTACATGAATAACTTATACAACGTACTGAATTAACTTGCAAAGCTGCTATTAGTTCATTTTTCAGGAGATGGAAATTAGATCATAAATAAATGGAAACTGATATAAAAGAGGACGTTATTTGGTCGGTTTTTCAAAACGTAGCAAAGAATAAAGTTCATAATGCTTAGTAAATTAAAGATGCATCAGTTTCATGTGTACAATAGAATGGTTTGTCCGGGAATATGCTAAACCTAGTTCACAAGTAAGCATTACCTCAAAACAGCTGGAAGTTTGTAAAAAAGTAGAAGATATGTTTTTGAAATGTCAACATTTGTATTACGATCAGTTGATGATTTAAAAGGAAAGAATTTCGGGGTTAGTTGTTATAGAATAAATCTAACTGTTCTGCTCAGGCAACAGAACTTCTTAATTAATTAATATTATATCATTATATCTGATACTCTTTTTCTAACACCTGTGTAATCGAAAATCTAACAATCAAGTTACGCCACAGGAATCTTGTTAAACAGGGGGAGGGGCCAGCAAAATAATAGCAACACTCCTGTTTGTGTTATGTATGGAGACGGAGGATAATCAGCAAATAAAATTCCGTAAATAACATTCACACGCGGTCCGTAATTAGTCTAGCTTGTTTTCTCACACATTCTCACCACTTCAAAATTACTTTGATAATTGACTCGCCCGTGTATGATGTTTTGTGTGATAACTTCCAGTTGAAATAGAAAGTTAGGCTTGGTAAGATATTTTCAACAAACCATTATAAATTAACACAAGTCAATCCTTAATAATGTTTTCTATTTTTTCTTTCAGTTATCTGAGCCAAAGAATGCGGTTGATGTTTTTAGCAGGTAAGGAGAAAAAAGACAAAATTTTATACTTCAGTTCTGACTACATGCCCAATTCTTGCCTCTAAAAATGATAAAATTAGAATTAAACAAATAAGAGGTATAACCGAGGCGGACAATCTTGTTGAAAGATAGACTGCATTAGTGGAATACACTAGAATTCTACAAACAAGTACGTACATATACTAAACTTATCTCAGAGCTAGGTGTGTTCAATATAAATAGAGATCACCACTGGAATGGCGTGGTGACATACAGTGCATTGACTAACTAAGCAACTTGCTGCTTTTCAGTCTAATACAATTATAGAGTGCCAGGGTGGTGTCTCTGACGTGTATTGTATTGACCAACTACGTAACTCAACTACACAACTTACGGCGGCTTTGTCGCCAAAATGAAAGATATTTGCTTATGGAATATGAAGACGTGTCAAATTGGTTTTGAGTAAGAGTACAAATCGCTAGTTTGTCAATAGAAAACGCTGAAATTCCAAGAAATACTACGGATAATACCAAAGTCATTTTAGGGTTATTTGAGACTATAACAACCATCGAGTAATGGAGTTGTATTATTGACGTATATTACATTGACTAATTTAACATCTTACAGCTTGGTAGGGACAAATTAGATACTTACTTATGAAAAGTGACGACGGTTCAAATTACAATTTATACCTTGAGTACATTCACACACATCGCTGTCTTAATACATTGTTATTCCAAGAACTGCTATGTACGCACACCAAATTTATCTCCGAGTCGATTTAGTATATTACCAATACAGAACACTTGAGTGTCGCCATTGACGTATATTGCTATTGACCAATTTAGCAAACTTACTGCTTGGTTGTAAAAATGTGAAATGTTTACTTATAAAATGGGACGATAGTTCAAATCACGATTTTTACATTAAGTACATACGCACAGACCGCTAACTCATTGATTATAACAACTATACATAGAGTCTAGAATATAATGATTTTATCCCATGTAGCTACGTAGACAGAAGGGGCCACTGTGACCCAATGGTTAGCGCGTTCGCCTTCTAATCGTGATTAAGTGGGTTCGAATCCACGCCGCTCTACGATCGATTGCTCCTGGCTTTCGGCTAGGACAGTACAAATGATGCCATGTGTCACAGTAGATGTTGACACGTTGAAGAACCATGTCTGCTCTGCAGCCATAAGTGCCAAGAATGGGCAAATATGTGTCGACTTTCGTAGTGACATTTCCACATAAGTGACGGATTCTTACTTGGGACGTTAAACAATTCAAACCAACACACGTATACAGGATCTGTGTCGATTACAATAAATTACCGCACAGCAGCAGTTCCATGTAGTTTCTTCAGAATCCGAAACAAAAGCATGGAGTGTGTTTTCAATAAATATTTCTCCTTTACACTACATAAACATAATCCGTCTCCGAATACCAGTTAGTGAGTGTGTGTGTGTGTGTAGTTATTAGAGCAACAGTCAAGATTACCATTTGATTACGACTCGTAATCAATCGGCATCCGAAAATAAATAGATGTTACGACTGAATAAAACTGAATACCTTGACAAAGACTTCAGTGCGCATTCTTATGGATTTACCTTCCCATTATCGCTCTATGCTTAGCATCATCAGTCCGAAATTGAGAATATATGTAACCCAGATTCCGTTTTATCAGGAATTGACAAGACGTTTTGCTTCACCAAAAAATACATGATATATTGTATAATGTATTATACTGCTCTCTTTCACTCACATTTTATTAATACAATGTATTGACAATAGGCTAACCATAAAATTACATATTTTAGTGATAAAACGGGTCAGCAAATATAATGAAGGAAATCAAATTTGCCATATTAAAAGGAGCACTGGGTGGTATTTTTCTCTATAGATTTGTTGGGATTTTTTCTGTCATTTTTTATTTTGATTTCCTGGACGAGAGATAGATGTTGTATTCAAAGGTATATGCTAGACATAAAATTATCTTGGAATAGTCTTCCTATATAGAACGATTCGAGTTATCCGATTGGCACGTTTTTTCGCAGTAGGGCAATATTTTACATATATATTGCAATATAAAGGTGACTTACATTATCAAGTGTAAATACAAGGTCCACATTCATATCAGACACCGTTATATCTAGACTTTTTTGCTTGTTTTGTTCGTGTTTGCCCGACTCCTTATTTTGCATTCCTTATATGAATTATGAGATCGATTACTTTTCGTCACCGTTACCTTTCACCCTCACTCGACAGTCTCACAGTAAGGTCATATGTTTTTGATAACTATCGGCGGAGGAAGAAACCCAGTTTCAATTGTTCCCCGGTAGTGACCACAAGTCTTCCGCAAGGAAACTGGCAAACTTTCTCACATAATCAACTTTGGTGCCAGTCAGGCTCGAACCAGTGCTGACTAGAGGTGACAGACTAGATGGTTTAAAGCACAAAGCTCTAACCATTTGGCTACGGAAGATCCCAGTAGATTCAGAAGTAAAGATATTTCCATAATTTGCCAGTGAACAAATTATCTTTCTATTTCTATTATCTAAAAGCTAGCTTTTACTCCAGCTTGTTTCATTTTAAGTTACTTCTGTGCCTTATTCACAATTACATTACAAATATCAATTAAGATATGGGATCGGTACGGCAGATGTATCCAGCGCTAGCATTGCCCTTTGCAGACAATTCAATTCCGGGCACTAATTTCGTTTGCAAATTAGAGATTTCCTTGTGATTAATGAATGATTCCGAGGATCTCTGAGTTATTATTTTCCCTATAATTATCCTAAATCTCCACTTTTCCTGTCCACTTCTTCAAGCAACTAAAAATAGCACCGACAAGAAAAATAAACCAGATGTCTTTACTGTCGGACATTCTTAATAATGTAGTGTTCAGATTTTTTCCATATCGTATTTTCCACTTCAATTTGTAAATTCTGGCGTCATGTTGTTTTACTGCACTTGTTCGTGTATTTATCATAGGTACACTGGGATTCATCTCGCTTTTTGAAGATTAGATACAAGACCCCTGAATGAGAATCTCTTTAAAAAGAAATCTTACTATCATGCTTATTTTTACAAAATCTGAATAAGTTACCTCTCGTAGGTTCTTGAGCGTACGTTTACGAGAATAAGGAGGGTGGAGAAAAAGTTAAAGTCTTATACATTTTTGCAAACTTAATAAATTTTGACAATACACTTCCTGCTGGTAATTTAATTAACAAGCTACCACACGTTATTTGTCCTGAACAAAATTAAGTAATTTCCTCAATTAGATGATTTGCCTGTCATCCTCTTTTTGTTCTTTCGTACTTACACTAGTACTCCATTCCATTTGATAATTTTATATTTTTATATCTTTAATTACTGACCATTGATAGATTTTGTATAAAATTTTTCTCTAGAAAGTAACATAGTCATCTTTGACTCGGATTTGAAGCAACAAAATCAGGTAGAGGACATCGTTCAATTTTGAAACAATTAAAAGGCAAAGGGTGCGCTTCACACATATCATGTTCCTACATTTTGGTAAGACCCTCGGTAAATCCAAAAAGTAGGAACATGATATGTATAATGTTATTCTGGAATCTGCAGATCAGTATTTAGAGGATAGTAAAAGTGTACAAGACTAAACCTTGCCACAAAAGAAATTCGGTCAAAAACACATAATGAAGTAGTGATCAATTCCTTACCTTAGAAATGTTATGACGCCAACTTTGGCAATATCATCCCGGACAATTTTCCAGGTGTCCCGCACGAGTTGCTTCTGTTGTTCGGAAAAGTTCGGTCTTGGAGATATACAGCAACTATTTGACTCCATATCGCTCAAAGTATTATGCTTGTCTGATGCAGGATATTTTCCACAGGAAACTTTACATCCCATAATTGTCTTGTGCCACTCTGATGTCCGGCATTATTGTATTTATTACTGTTCCTCCGAGTTTTATATATATACGACCTCCAGTTTCATGCCGTTGACATCACAGAACTACTACACCTAGTATCCAATGCTTAAATGATCCAAGTGTAGCACTAGGCGCCTCCTCCTTCACTCTATATTGACTGGTCTCATCTTTGTAGTGGTTTTACTGGTAGGCTACGCGTGTATATTTATGATACTTTTTATACTGTGAAAACTTACAGCAGTAGCAGTATTACGCCAAATCTATAAAATATCATATCACTTGATGAATATTTATGGTTTATATAAGCATGACTTTATGGGGGAACTCATTTGCATATTCATTATTCAAAATAAAAACTCCGTCACGGACAGAATATTTACAAATGACCGATTATGTTTCGCAAAAAAATCAATTATTAAAATGTTGTTTACAGTTTTCATAGGTGAGCTCGTCGTAATGTGCAATTGTTTTAAAAACACTTAAATTTGCGTATTTTTTAAAATATACCTAGTATTTACATGAATAAAGTGTTTTACGTGCGGACAAGAGAAAAACATTGAGGATTGGTAAACTATGCTCTGTTTTTTTTAAAACGTCAATTATTAAAGTCGTTGTATTTGCTAATATTATTACATCAACTGCACTAGACAGTCAGCTGAGCCTAGTGACAAAGCTATTTAAAAGCTGTTTGGGTATTTGACGTGTTTTACGAGGAGATTTACACGGTTATGTGCTCTATCTTCGTACAGATTTTGCGAAACAGAATATAGTTCTCTCTCTCTCTCTCTCTCTCTCTCTCTCTCTCTCTCTCTCTTAAGATACCAGTCTCAATTTGACATACTTGTGAAATAAAAATACGACAGTGTAAAGGATCAATTCTTGCAGGCATTGTTCTGATAACCATGTTTATAATCTATAAGACAAGACACCTGGGTCCAGGACCCAGTTGCACAATGCATTGTTTAATCAACTTATAGTTAGCCAGTTACTAGTACTTTAAATGTTAGCTTATAGTTAGCTTACTTTATGGTTTAACGCTAGTGCCGAAATATTTAGTCAGTTAATTACGAGTTAAGTCATAAAATTTTCAGTATAGAGTAACCACAACCACAAATTAAACCATTGTTAAGTTCATAGTCAAATTTAACCACGATCCTGTGTACTTTTCAATTGTATGCATATATTATTCTCTCTATGAATACATGATTAATCAAATAAATACGTGTACAGTTTGAACTTAGCTTGACTTTGTTATTTATAATTGGAAGTGACGTAACAACAGATGACCCCATCTCCTCTTTGACACCTGATCTCACCTATGGATACCACAGGTACATGCCGTGATTTAAATTCATTTATTTACGGGATGAAAGCATTGTATCCTGGGCCGTTTATGTTTTAGTGGGATCCGTTTTGGAAAAGGATTTTTCTTTCAAATAAACAGGGTTTTCAAAATATCCGGGTTAAACTAGTAATAGTCATTTGGCTGGGGTATGAAAATCATTTCAAATTTAGCAGGATTTCAATATCTCCGAGTTCAATAGATGTGAGTTCAAATGTATAATGTGGATATAACATGATACACCTTTTATTCCGGAACCAAAATATACATAACACTACATTAATCATCTAGACAACGATACTTTTTACTTTACCTTGATCCGAGAATACTAGTTCTTATATTCTTATTCATAAACAAAATCGAACATTACACATTAACACTAAAAACTCAAGCACTAGAGTTAACATAGGAATAGCCCGCTAACCGAGTACGCATACGTTCGTTCATTACATTCGATAGATATACTTACTAGTAGTATCATAGACATTCTGTTACCTGTCTTACCTGTATGATGATAAGGGAAGGTATCGAACAGTGACCGCTCTCATAATTCCTATAAGGAATGCAAAATAAGGAGTTTGCCAAATGTGGACCACGGGATACACCGACAGAGGTGGGATCAGATGCCTAGGAGGAGTAAGTGTGCCCTGCTGACCGGTCACACCCGTCATGATCAGGTAAACGGAGTAATCCGTAGTCAAAATCAGTGTTTAAAGAACGGTCTAAGTGTCGTTATGAAACATGTCAGACAGCATTCGACCCAATGACAGGCCGTATCGGCCAGATAATTATACCGACCGTAGTATGTACGAAAATCTTACTTTAACCGAGGCTGTTGGAACCCTGGTAACACAGCATAAAATGGGGGGAAACGGGGGAGTTTTGTACAGTTTATCTTTAGTTATATGAAGTGTTACAAAAGTGCCACCTCGTTCATATATTTGTTACGTACATATACATCCATAGAATCAAATGGAAAACTGAAAAGTATTTATGAAATCATAAGGAATAAACCATTACATATCTACAACAAAGCTTAGAAGGTGGAAGGGAGGGAACTGTGACAAGTAATCAAATGGGGTTAAAATAAAATTGAAACTCAGAAGCTCGTGCGTTAAGAAAAGGTGACCAGGCAGCACGCATGTAGAACAGGTACTATGTATTACGTCTAATCAAATGAGTGTTAATGTAGAAACACTACAACAGGATTCTGAAAATAGAAAATACGTGTTTGAACAAACATAATAAACACATTTGTACTATTTACACAACACTTGATACAATTCGCTATTATAAATGGTATATGATAGGGAAGGCGATATTCATGTGTTTCTTTAAGGATTATCGTTCCAATGATATTATTTAGGAAATAGAGGTTATTAAGATGTGATCATCGTTTTGTATTCGTATACTGTAGAATCTGTTTAACTAGCGATTGTTATTTTTGCGTATTTAAGCGTGAACAATAACTCGCGAAAATAAAGTTCTCGCTGAATATACTTACCTGGCATTAGCATGCACCACACAACATAAACTATTAAGTAAATATTCACATGCGCGAAAATATAGTGTCATGAACAATTGATTCGCCACTTCTTTTCAATGTATTTCACATGTCCAGTCAGGTAGAAATACAAAATGGTACGTAAATATACAAGTATCCGCGAGGAAATACTTTCGAGTAATTACGCAAAAAATCAAACTCGCGAATAGAGAGAACAAGATATACAATATATTACTGTGATAAAAGAAAAAGTTATAATGTCCAATTTTGAAGTTAAAAACGGAACCTCATTTATTATATTCCATACTATAAATCTAAAATTCAACAGGCAAAATAATTTGACTACTGGTAGCAGACTGATGATATCCTTTGTGCAGTAACATAAAGGATAAAGGGAAAACAAAAGAATTTCATATATTCATTCTATATATGTCAACAAGTTTATGCAATATTTTTGTAGTCAGTGATTAAATATGAATAGAATCACGAGAGTTAACTCCCGTTTATTTTCATTTTAGTACTGTTCAGCATCAGACATTTATGTATATATACGTTATCATCATCATGTAATAAGCGTTTGTCCTTTTCCCTGTGATGACAAAATTGAGAGTGTAAGATGAGAGCTTGACCGATAAGAACCGCACTTATCGGTTCTTTGTATGTACATGAATTTTTATCACTCCGTTTTCCCGCAAACTGTTGTCGTGTAAGTTTGTGGGGAATGGTATTTAAGAGACATTTATAAAGACTATTTAGTGATATATTATACATAGAAATAAATATCGTCTTGGACTTGTCATCACTTAGGACGACTCCTGTATATTAATCTCCGGGAAGTAAGCTGTTTGTGATACAATTAAGATCGAATAGGATAATTACTAACGCTTAGCTGCGAAAAACAAATCAAGAGTCAGTCACCGCTACCATTGTCCGTCAAAGTGTCTTAAAATAGGATCTTATTACACATTTGGCTTGTTCGTTATGTAAATAACCCAATATAACTGTAGACCACGTTAACGGAGAATTAATGATGAGATAGTATCCACAACTACCAATTTTACTTCGCAATAGTCGAAACATATATTTGTACCAATATAATATACAAATATTTGGTAGTATCTGTGATCTAGTCCAGAATTTTCATTCAAGGTGCTGGTGGCAGACTTTATATTGCACGAGGCCGTCATAGTGGCGAAGGTTAAACTTTGAAGTTGAAGTTTTATTGTTGTTGAACATTCCACTTAAAACTATTTCACTTATATGGAGACGTCACCGTGTGCCGGTGAAGGGCGATAAAATTTGCCTAGGCCTATACTCGGCACTGATGGTCATAGAGTAGGGAGGGTCCTTTAACGTGCCGACGACTACTGTGAGACTAGGCCTCGTTTTTTATTGTCTCATCCGATAAAAGTGGTAGCCAACAGCAGCAAAGTTGGAATTCGAGCTCATAACCTCATGACAAGAAGGCGAACAGACTAACCACTAGTAATAAGTCACGGTGGTATAACTTTCGAAGTGATGACTTCAATTTTGCATTTGGAACTCATGGTTAAACAGCCTCTTTGTCAGAAGCAACCCAGCTGTATTAAGGAAATCCTTATAGAACTATCGTGCCAATTGAGAAACGTATACTCCATATGTATGCATGTGTTGCTGGAATATTGCTGCATAAAAATGGAACTTTAACAATGAGGAAATTGAAGCCATCTCTTTTACGGAAAAGTTTGGTTCCCATCACTCATTGTCAATATCCAGGTGTAGGTCAAGGTATGATGCAGACCTGGAGTGTCCGTGGTATGCTTTATTTCGAGTGCATTTGTATAGATGCGATCAATATGGTCGCCAAATTTGGAACTATTTAATGAAAAAACGTCATATTGAGGAATGTGAAGTTAAAGGATTGGGTTAAGTTTTTGTCATTTTTTCTTTTAAAACCCTTGTTTTAAGTCAGGCTCATACCAACGAAGACATTAGTCAGCAAGCAGAGGAGCACAGTTAGTACCCATTGGAATGCCAAGAGTCTAATGAAAAAGAGAACGCCCACCGGACACAATTTATATGCTGTTAATCAACAATTGGAGCATTCTAATATGACATTTTCAGATAACTTCCAGTTAGACTCAAATTAAATTTGAAAACGTTTATCCATATAGCATTTATTTTTCTGAATTCAGTGACAAATCTTTTTGAGTTGTCGAACGCAGTAACTTTTGATACTTTTAAATCTAGTTATAACCCACAGTAACGCACCCTTTTTATCGCCATGTCGCATGAAAGTCAACTACATGTAATTGAATGGTCCAATTAAGAAACTTTTGTTCAGAACCTTAGTAAAATTTCTAATATCAGAGACATATGTACATGTATATATATACATGTATATAATAGTTATGTATGTCTCTGCTAATATAATATTCACATTGACGAAACAGGTTTGCTATAGTCCAGGTTAACGTTCACCCTGGAATACCGTTTTGCTTCACGAGTGGGAACGACTTTCTATCCTTTTTTATATAGAGGACAAGGACTTATATGTTTATAAGTCCTTGAGAGGACCAACTATTCTATAGTACATCTGGGGTTTATCTTCCTTGCACAGCTTTGCAAGCTCAGGTAAGACTACTAGAAATGTTGCAATATTGCCCTACTTCGTGTACATGTAAGCTATATATATATTATGCTATATAGCTATATGTACAACACATTCTAAACTAAATTATTTTCTTTGATCAAGGTCGTCAATAACAAAAAATTGGGCTTGATTGCGCACAAAATTTGTTTATCCCGATGAAATAAAATCAGTTTCTTAGCCGCCGTTTGAAATACATGTATACATATTTTTAGATCATTCTTTTTATCATGATATAGAGATATGCTTTTCATTAGTAATTATTTAATGAAATTAAACAATAGTATTTTTTCCTCATTTTTATTATATTTTATCAAAATCAAGCAACTTTGTCTTCTTTCACAACAGTTCTTAGTGAATTATGATTGCCCGTCCGGATCTCAAATGTTTATTCCGGCATCTTTTAGAGTTTTATGATTGTTACAGTGTTTCCCGCGGCATAAAAAATGTCAACACACTTTTATTGCACAGCTGGAAGAGGAACAGAAAAGTTCGTTGCTACTGAACTTGTCATGAAATTTAATATCTCAGAAAAAATGGTTTGTTTTGTTTTTGTATATGTATACTTTTATAAAAAAAAAATGTCAACACACTTTTAATGCACAGCTGGAAGAGGAACAGAAAACGAAAAGTTCGTTGCATCTTTGCAACCGAACATGTCATGAAATTTAAAATCTCGGAAAAAAATGGTTTGTTTTGTTTTTGTATATGTATACTTTTACTATCGTTTATCGATTCCCCTCCTGCATCTTATTCTTACATGTACTATTTTTTTTATATAGTAGTACAGTACTGATTAGTCAGTACGACAGTAGGCTATACTATAGCCTATACACACTACTTGCTAGGCCCTTTACATATTTGTTGTTGGACCTCCATGGCCGAGTGGTTAGTGTGTTCGACTGCGAATCGAAAGATTTGGGAATGCCAACCGCGTAGCGCCACTCCACGGTTGGCATTCCCTGTCTTTATGATGAGACAGTAAAATCTGGTAGTAGTGTGATGAAATCGGGTTCGGTATGCTGTAGGTTATGTATAATTGGTTAACCTTGGCTATATGGTAAGTCCCGAGATTATGGGATATAGGTAAATGTCGGAGACAACCCGAAAGCCAAATAGTAAAAAAGGACACCAATTTCAGAATCTGTGGTCAGTCGTGTTACAGCTAAGTAGCAGTAAAGAGCTCCCACAAAAGAAACTAAGCCCTCGGTGAATGATTTGAAGTGCAGTTAAAATAAACAGACCTAGGATAGATATCACAGCAGCAGAGCGGACTTGCCTGTTAGGTGATAGGAACTATACGTAATCTGTATGCCTGCGCGAATTTCAGAATCTGTGGTCAGTCGTGTTACAGCTAAGTAGCAGTAAAGTGCTCCCACAAAAGAAACTAAACCCTTGGTGAATGATTTGTAGTGCAGTTATAATAAACGGTCCTAGGATAGTTATCACAGCAGCAGAGCGGGCTTGCCTGTTCGGTGATACATGTAGGAACTATATGTAGTCTGTATGCCTGTGGCATGGATACAGAGGCTCAGGTACACGTGTAGATACAGCCGTGTTGTTCGCATAGGACAGAGGCTGGGGTACTGAGACTTCAGGTCTCAGTACATAGCACTTAGTAGATAGAGGCTAAGTGTGGATCTAGGATGCGAGCAGAGGTATTTTGTGGTATAGGGCTAGTTACCATAGGAGTTCGTCTGCTAGGTCTAAGCTTGTCATACATCCCGGTAGATAGAGCCTCATAACATAGGGATACATCACATGGCATACATCCATAGGGGATACATCCCACTAAGATGTATGGCAGGGATACATCCCAATAGATATATGCCTGTGATACATCCCCTAGGACCCGTCCCACTGTAAATAGTATTTGTAATTCATATAGATCTGTATATATTTGCTTTTAGTTAGAATTTTCTTATATTGTTACTTTGTTGGTTTTTATCTAACACGTTTATTTTTGTCTATAATTTGACATCTCAAATCAATCGGACCCAAACACGCTACATTAGGAATTACGGAAAAGACGCCTATTTACCGACAAAGACAGTCAATTTACCGAAAAGATGTTTGAATTTACTGAAAAGACGCTTCAAACATCATGTTTTAGATCTTAAAACACAGCTATAAGTTTCTTTTATGATTTTTTATATTTACAACCTATCAATAAAATGTTTTAACACCGTAATATTAGTTTGAAATTTCCTATGATACTTTGAGATTACAGTCACCATTGCAGTTATTTCTAAACTGAAAAGTGTAAACGGAGAGGGAAATGAATATCCGGAGCAGTACAAACAGGTATTTGCGTAGGCAACGGAATTACCGAAAAGACACTTGAAGTTACCAAAGAGACACTTTAAGATACCAAAAATACACATAAAATGAATAATGAAAATATTATCTGAACAAATAATGATTTATGTTTGCAAGCCTTTTGTCTAGATTTTTTTATGTGTGTTTTCATTCCATTATTATTTAATGCTGGATAATAATTCAACATACAATGATTATTGGACTCTAACTTAAAAGGAAAATCTTTCTGACAGGGTATATATTATTAATTATTAGATTCTTTGTACAAATATTATTGTTATTGCTCGAACTTCGGACCTCTCAATTCAAAGCCAAACATGCTAACCACTAGGTCATGGCAGCCTCAATACACGTGTTAAAACTTCTGTTGACAGTGGAGAGTATATTAATGACAAACACATATTTCTTTTGCTTTTTCTACATGTAGATCCAGGCTGCTGATGGAAGAGTTTTCTTTACTGCAGATGGGCCTATAGTTGATAAAGTTGTGATGCTCAAGTCTGTTGAAAGAGTTTTCTTGCAAATCTTGCACAAAAAGTTTGATGCCAACAATGGTAGGTTCAATGTGTATTTATTTGCTTTGTTTTTAGTACCATCAAATGTTCATGACTGCTAAAGATCTTGGCCATTTTACTGAAAGATTACAGCTCAACAGAACAGTATAATAGTTTTACCGGTTCTTCTTGACATCTGACATTATTATAATTTAAGAAGTTGTGTTTTTATTTTCATAATCCATAAATTTTAAGAAGTTGAGTTTTTATTTTCATAATCTGTAATCAGAGATTCGGGAGCATATAGTTTTTGTCCTGTCCATTTGTCTATTTGTCTGCAAAAACTTCAACTATGGTCATACATGTAACCTTTGAATGATAAGTGATTTGGCTTTCATATTTCACTTTTTTACTTCTTGTGACAATACCCTTCAATGTGTACCAAAAGTTTTGAAATTGTGACCTTCCAGTTTGATCCACTTTAAAAAAAACTTTTAATCTGGACCATATCTTTTGAAATATAAGGGATATTTACTGTAAAATTACATTGCTACTGTACAGGGGACATTTGTGTTTAACAAACATGTTTTGTTTGTTCATTAAAACAAATAAAGAATTAACGGTTTAGTATTCAAGAAAATGTAATAGGCCTACTGGAATTTTTGAATTCCTTGCTTTTGTTCCTCATCTGATTTTATGTGTAGATCATCTAGATACATGTATATGCACAAATATAAGGTGTAGGGCATACATGCGTATACACTGTTTTTGTTTAAGTAGATCTTTTAGTGTTCTTGCTCTGAACACTAGATGTGTTTCCCATAATAATAACATACAAAAGTATAAAAATGCATGAACTACTAGCACTGATATTTCTCTTGCTAACAAACCTGTATTGGGGTTGTAATCTGAGACTGAATTTCTGTTCTTTCTTTTTAATTTAGATATGAACACCGGACATTTAGTGCATGTTGTCCAGAAAGAAATTTTAGCAGAAAACTTATGGAAGAATAAATATGTCTGTAAGGCCATTGACAGACTGATATATAACAGGCAAAAATCTGCACAGGATAATCAGATTTTGTCTTCTCCATCAGTGGAAAAAGGAAACAGGTTGAAATGTGAAACAAAACATGGTGTTAAATATATTCAGACATGTGAAGCCAATGCACTGAAATGTAAAGCCGAGCAGAATGAAAGAGGAATTTTGTCATGTGAAATTCAACAGTGTGGACGGCAAGAGCAGTCATGTGAAACCAACATTTCTAAATGTGAAACTGACATATCTAAATGTGAAACTAGCATTTCTAAATGTGAAACCAATCAGGATGAAATAGACACTTTGGCATATGAAACGTATCAAAATGTAAATGAAACATCTGATATAAGGATACCAGATGCCAATCACCCTCTGTATGATTCAAATGAATTTATGTCTAGTTCCCAAGAAAACACTGGCCCAACTCCAGCAAAGAGAAGGTGTATTTCAGAACATGACATAAATAGTAAAGGCAATGCTTGTCCACTGAATGATCAAAGAGATAAATGTAAGCCACAAAGACCCACACATTTTGACATGTCTAAGGACTTTGTCATGCCAGCACAGGTGCCATATCATAACCATTTGATAACATTTAGAGTGTCTTGTAAGTGTGCAGGCAGAAAGGGCAGAAAGATAAGACCAGAGGTAAAATCTGCTTTGAAACTTCACACTCAATGCTCACTCTATAAAAGTACAATGTATTAATGAGTTAGGCAATTTACACTGATACATGTACATTGAATCCTGTCCTGAGAAACTAGTATCAGAAGAACCATGTAGGCAATTTACACTGATACATGTACATTGAATCCTGTCCTGAGAAACTAGTATCAGAAGAACCATGTACATGTATTGGATCCACAAGGCTGTTATATTTATAGCATGGTGGTACCTCCTTACTATCTCAATTCTACACTAATTCAGATGATTTTATCAGCATTACCTTCATGCTATCATTCTCTTATTCATCCCTTTGTATTTACATGTACATTTACATACAATGTATGTGTACAAAATGTACATGTATCATTAGCAATTGTTGGCTAAGTTAGAATGCTTCACAGATCAATTTACTTATGAATAATACTTATATTAGCATTTCGATTTACAACCTTACTATAAACAAATATGTTGGGCAATTTACATGTACATGCATGTTCACCCAACTTTACTTTAAACAGGCACTTACATGTAAGTACCCTTGCACTCTAAATTTCCTTGGGGAGAACAGTGGCATATATCAGGTATCAAATAATCCTGTAAATAAAAACTCTTTTGAGTTACTACCTGTTTGTCGTGGGCTGCTGTGGCCCAATGGTTAGCTTGTACACCTTTTGATCATGAGGTTATGGGTTCAAACCCAAGATTTGTCTCCCTTCACCGGCACACACATGACGTCTCCATATAAGTGAAAGATTTTTGAGTGGGATGTTAAACAACAATACAACCAATCAACAGCTGACAGTCTGTCATGACTTCATTTTTTACAACTATAAATGGGGTACTTTCTCAGGAGGATCACTATTTTTATGTAGATAACTTTGAACCTGTTTGTTTTGGTTTAGCAAAGGGGGTTTTGTATAAAACAGAAACTCAAAGTTAGTTCCAGAAACATTGGACAAGAGATACATGTATAACAGTTGCAGGCAAGATTTGTTTTTTCTATACTAATATTGTAAATATTTATTGCAGTTGCTAGCAAGACAAATAGGATACAGATTACAGAGTATGATGGGCTGGAAGGTTAATCTGAAAAATCCACTAATCGAGGTATTGAGGTACTTTCTGGTTTTTAAAAGAAATTAGAATCAATTTGTTTCTTCATGAAATAAATAAGATTCCTATAGTCTTCAATCATATTGCTAGGGTGATGTTTTGCTACCTCTTACTTAGTTTCTTTAGAGGAGTTGACCAAAGCAGTAAAATAGACCATTAGGGTCTTCCTTGAAAGACTGCTATCATGTGACCACATGTCTTGAGATTTATAGAATCTATCACCAACTTCTTAGGAACTTGGAAATCTCGCTGGCGTATCAAAGATTAGCAAATCTTTGCAAATTTTTGACATGAGGGTGAGATTTCTTCCCTGTTCTTGTACAAAGTGGTGGTAGCTTTATTTTCTCTCATCCCCAAATAACACTTCCTTTAAATCATGAATATACATGTTTGTACAACACTTTGAAAGTAAACTGGCTGAAACATGTCAAGTAAACAGCACATGACATCAGATTGGTTGAGAAAAACATCCATTGGACAGATATATCTCCAAACGGGAAAAATGGTGGATAATTCTGTCTGGGGTAAGAGAAACTGCCATCAAAATACACTTCTGTGTGAGAGCACAGTGGGAGAGAAGTGATCTCTCAAGACAATATAAAATAAAATGATCATACAAAATATTGACTGAATTCAATATGTGCAGGTTTCTCACAGGAATATCTGTGAAATATTGCATGACAATAAGTAATCAATAAACTGTAAGCTTACCAGTTCCAGTCATTCAAACTAAAATGTTATTGAACATATTCAGAAGCTGTTATTGATAATGGGTTAGATATTTAAGGTTATCTACCCTTCCCTCCCTGTTTTAAAGACAGACCATCAGTATTCATTTTGAAGCTATAGGAATTATTTCAGGTTTTATGGTAGATAATGTTCATACTCTATTTTGACTAAAATAGAATGAACAATTTTTACTTTTTACATACACTATAATTACGCAGTACATCCAGAGCTTGTGTAATTGCAGATATCAGTACATCTCAATGATGAAAGTTTAACAGTCGGAATTCCAATTACAAAGTAAATATTCATATTCTTTATACTTATGTAGTCTATTCAAGGTTACCATGATTTCTTTACAAATGTACATATACCTGTATTGTATTTTATAGAAACTTCTTTAGTCCTCCCCTTTTCTATCTCCTTTGCTTCTGTCTGGGAATGAAAGTGAGTGAATGTAAGCAGGAAGAATGCATGTGAACTATAAGCCAGCCAATCCCCAGACTCCCTGGCCGGGTGTAGATGTAAGGGGAGTGTAAAATCCTGGCTATATTTCACACCAATATATGTTGTACAAGAAAAAATTCTATACCTTGTGGCTATAACCTTGACTTTTTTCATTGTGTGAAATAAACATCCCTGTTTACTATTTGTTTGTCTCTATCAACTGTTTGAGACTCAGCAAATGCAGTAGGTTACATACACAAACAATCTGAAAATACAGGTTATTTCATAATTCAAACTTTGATATAGCAGTGATTCAAAAGAGGATAGCTTTCAAGTTGAGTCAACTGGACATTCGTAGAAATTGCAATACTCCAAAATATTTAGAGAGCAACACCCCAAAATTTCAATTTCATTTTTTTGTACCTGCTAGTCCAGCCATCTCCCTGTCTGTGTAAATGTAGAATCCCCTTTGTTTTTACTGCAAATATGACTGAAAATCATTTACAGTATGATTTAGGGACCTGTAGAATTTGAGACAGAGTATTTTGGTTCAAGGTCATATGGAAGGTCAAATATTCATTGCATGTAAAATATGCGTTTGATGTATCTGTCTAATATTACTTGATTCTCTTTACTACCTACATATAGACCTTTCTACAGAATCAATCATGATGAAGCCTCTGTTCATTTGAAGAGTCTAATGCTTCTGTATTGACAAATTAGTTTATACTATTACATGTTATTGAAAAATGTGATGTTATTGGAAAAACTGTACTAGAAACTAATTATGATATATGACTTATTTTCCTTATAAGTAATACAAACTTGTTTTTTATTTATCCTCTACAACGCAATTACTGACAAAAGACAACATGTATATTGTTTTGCCTGTAAAAGTATTAATTCCCTTTACAGTATCCCATGGACATAATCAAAGGCATCATCTGGCCTTATGTTAGTGTGATTATCAGATTGTTGGAAACAACCAAACTGCAAAATATTGTTCTGCAGAAAGTCTGTTTATTTCATTTGTAGGTCACCATTGTCCAAAAGAAGTTATATAAATCACTTTGGACTCAGAGGAACAGTAGCTTGGATTATGCAAGACCTGTTGGACATTCAGGTAGGCTATAGTGAGTAATACTTGCATTTAGGATGTTTGAAGCATTTGATTTTGGTTGTTACCATTCTTGAATAACAAAATTGATTTGGGGCCTCTGTGACCAAATGGTTAGAGCATTGCACTTTAAACCAATCAGTCTCTCACCTCATGTCAGCGCAGGTTCTAAGCTCACTGGAACATAAATTGATTATATGAGAAAGTTTGCCAGTTTACCTATGGACGTTTGGTGTTCTCTCCCCGGGTACATTTGTACCCGGGCTCTCCCCTCCACCAATAAAAACTGGCTGCCACCATATGACTCAAAGATTATCGATTGTGCCATAAAGCAAAAGTCAAACAACACAACATTGATGAGGGTAACTCACAACAATAAAAGCATCAGGTTTAAGGGCATACCATACACCATAAATGATTTGCTATGTAGACATGGCTTTGGTTTTGGTTATATCTCTTTGTCAGTTCCTTTAGGGGTAGAAGGGTAAATGTTTGTTGTTTTATATAAGATCCTCTGATATTGATTTGTCTATTGCAGGTGAATGATATAGTGCTGGATCCTCTCTGTGGGAAGTGTACCATCCTTGTAGAGGCAGCAAAGGAACATAAAGTAAGTATGCCTACTATGATTGAGTCTCATACATACGTAACACAGTAGAACCTGTCTTAAGAGAGACCACTCCAATATCAGTAGCCTCTTTAACTGTTACTGCGATCCTGTGATTTTGGTTTAAAAAATGATACAGATACCCACAAAAACATAGATATCGTTATAGTAACTGATGTTTATTTCTCGACTTCATTTTCTGGGAATCTGTATCATTTTGCCAACCAAAATCACAGGACTGCAGTTACAGTGAAAGGGTCTGTAGAAATGAGGTATCTGCACAGATTTACTAGGTCTCTCATGGTAAGTTTTATTTATAAGACTATTTCAAAAATATTTTCCCATTAGTGGTCTCTCAAGACAGGTAGTTGTTTGCTACAGTGGTCTCTTATGACAGGTTCTACTGTATATACATAGAGAGTGTTCCATTCAGCAGTTCAGAACCAATTCTGGACGTTCCATTCCGTTGTATGAATGAAATGGTTTGGACATGCGCGGGAGATTCTGTTCCGTTCTCTCAATGGAATACAAATGTGATTATCGCACAATACATCACAGCAATGTTTTTTTTTCAACTGCTGTTCAGTTTATACAAGGACTTATAAACTTGTTTATAAGTCCTTGATTTATAGAAATTGTGAAAATTAGATAGTGAATATGACTACTGTGACAAATACGATGATGAAAAAATCCCAATGATCCTTGCTTCAAAACTCATGTGAGTTACTAAGCAATTAATGTAAAATTGCACAAATTAGTTGGTCAAATATTTGCAAATAAAGACATTTATTTTATTTTATTTATTAATTTTCTCTCTTTGATAGAATGATGCTCGTAGTTCATATGCATTTCTGTGTAAAATATTCTTTACTGAATGGAAATATCCACAAAGCCATGTTGATTACGTCATAATTCTCTCCACACCACCTTTTTGTAAAGCACACTTGGAACTGTGCTGGAATTCTGTTCTGGACCATTCCATTGGTGTTGTTGTTTTGTTGTTTAACGTCCCACTCAAGAATATTTCACTCATATGGAGACGTCACCGTGTGCCGGTGAAGGGCGATAAATTTTGCCTGTGCTCGGCACTGCTGGCCGCAGAGCAGGGAGGGTTCTGGTTTTTACTGTCTCATCCGAAAGACAGGGACGGCCAACCCCAGAGTGGCGCTGCGGGAATCGAATCCCGGACCCTTCGATTCGAAGTGGAACACGCTAACCACTCGGCCACGGAGGCCCCCCATTCCATTGTAATTCCATGCATTCTGGACGTTCTGAAGAGCCAATGGAACATGCTCATATTGTATGTTTTTATTAAAAGAACATCAAAACTAGAATAAAAACCTGATCTTTGATTCCTATGTGTGAAGCAAAGACAGTTTTGTTCAATGGATGATAATAATAGTAATTTAGGGTTTAGCACCAAAAAACTTAAGAATTTTCTTAAGTTTGAGAATTTTTTCAACCCCAGCTTCTGAGCCAATCAGAATTCAGGATTAGCTTGAGTTGAGTAAATTCTGAGACTTAAGTAAATTCTGAAGTTTCATGCTCCCCAGCCTAGTTTTCCATTCTCTGAATATTACTTATACAAAATTATATTATCATACAAAGTTCATTGCCATTCAGATCAGAGTACCTGTATTTACAAATATAAGAGAGCCTGTAATGATAGTATTAGTATAGTATACACAAATGTACATCCTGACATATTAGCTATACCAATATTGTACATCCTGAAATTAGAGGTTATCAATTATAATTGTATTCTAAGGATTATCTCCCTTAAACTTTTCCCGCGAAATATAATTAATAAAGAAGTGAAGTCGCCATCTTGAGTCGTGTTCATAGAGTGTAACAGAGCCCATTATGATCATGTGGACAAGTTTTTGCTTCAATATTGCACGGTCTAGAAAATGAATTGCATCGCTGCATGACTGATTTTTCCTGTTTTGTGGATGAGATAGAAAAAAACCTGAGGACATGTGACAAGCATTGCGATGGCATCTCAAAAGGTCCCTCCTAGCTATGGTCAAAGCTTCTGAAACCTGAGTCATCTTCATGCTGTAATTTTAGACTGAATGTATGTTGATAGGGACATAAACACTAATAGATTTCAACAAAAATATTCACTCTACATGTTGCTAATGTTTGTTCATTTATAGTTTACTCCACACTGAATAATCTTTGAATCATACCGTGTCAGCCAGTATTTTTTGATAGATTTGAGAACCCAGTTAGAAACATACCAGGGAAGAAACCCCTGGCTTTTCCCAAGTAAACTGGGATCTCCGTATAATCCTTTTAGGTTCTTGCAAGGCATGATCCTGCTGATTAGAGGGAATAGACTAAATATTTTAAAGCACAATGCTCTAACCATTTAGCCACTGAGGCCTTTTGAAAATGTGAAATGATATTGTCATGCCCAGTATATTTACAAGTTCTTCTTTAGTTACCTACAATATGATTATTTTTTTTCAGGATGCTTCATTCATTGGCTCTGACATGGACAACATGCAATTACATTTAGCAGAGGAAAATATTGTGCATGCTGGACTGAGTGGGAATATACAATTACTGCAGTGTGACACAAGGGGTATAACTCATACATTACTTCCTGTTTGTAATTTTATCCCACAACAAGCAGCTTAGTCCTATGGAAATGCCAGAAGTTATCACATGTTATTATGTATTTTTCCAAACTAAGTCCCAAATTCAATACACTGCTATAAATCCAGGCACTATGATATGTAAAAAGTAGCCAAAGTATTTAATCATTGCCACTGCCAAAGAATTACCTGGTACCAAAGATACTGACAGGCCACAAAGCAACAAACACCCTTAAGATAACCACAAAATGTCAAGGGTTTGATAAAATAGCTTAATGTGGTAATATCTCAATTTCACACCATGGCATTCAAAAGATCATTGCTTTTGTACTTGTAACTACATAAAAAGTCCTCAATGGCATTTAATTGTTACATATTTTGTGAAGTTACATGTATCACATAGGACATAATGTTATGTGTTTATGTAGTCAGTAAAAAATATGTATAAGCAGTAATACTGATCCTTTATATTATTCTGATATTCCACCCTCACAAACCATGTGACTAATAGTACCCTTAATGATTCCTGTAAGTTACAGAATTGTTAGTTTAGGTACCATTGCCATATCAGTATTGTCATGATTTAGATCATCATTTTTGGTTTTTCAAAATTACAATTTCTTTAGAAGTTTTCATTTATTGTTTCACCAATGTCCTTGTAGGGAGTAAAAGTCCTTTTCAGTGTGTTGCTAACATCTAGAATTACAGAAAACTATGTTGAGCTCCATAAAACTGAAGAATTTACTTAAGTTTGAGAATTTTCTTAACTCCAGCTTCTCAGCCAATCAGCAATCAGGATTAGCTTGAGTTGAGTAAATACTCAAACTTTAGTAAATTCCTAAGTTTTGTGGTTCCCAGCCCTAGATCCTAACACTTGTTGATCATTTTGTCAAGCGTTGACATCTTCGTAGAGGGCCGCAATGTCTTCATTGATCTGATTAATAAACAGAAAATGTTTTGTCTATGAAATTAATTTTGTTTGAAGATTTTTCTTATTTTCATCTTTACAGCAGTTCCTCTAGTAGATGGAAGTGTGAACAGAGTGCTAACTGATGCTCCATTTGGAAAGAAATTCAGCACTGATGTTGATATCCTTACATTTTATAATCAATTTCTTCATGAAATGTCAAGGTAAACCTTACACTACAGTCAAACTCTTGGTAGGGTTTTCACCTTCAGATCCATCCAGAGATCATATGTTCCTACTTGATAAGCAGAAGCAGCTGTTTCCCTATCCATAGGTAGAGACAGTAAAAACTGAGGTTCACTCCTGCGTCACAGTAGGTTTTGCACATTTAAGATCCCTCACTGCTCAATGACCCTAAGTATACAGCAAAGACCAAAAATACGTAGTCATTCACTGTCAATCGATGAGGTCTCCGTATAAGTGAACAATTCTTAAGATGGACACAACACCAGTCAAACTTAACTTGTTTATGAAGGCTACTGAATGGAACAGAAAATAAGTGGCCTGTATACACATTTGACCATTACATCAAGGTTTATATGATTTCTTAACCAAGGTAATTTTTGGAAAGGGTGACTGTATAAACAGATGACCTTTATATATGAAGCAGTGGTATTCAAATAAGAATTATCAAACATGATAATATGATATGATTTTATTTGTATTTTGCTTATGAAGTTACATGAAATTTTATTGTAGTCTTAACCATTATAACTCATTATAGGCTAGTTATTTTTAGGCTTAATGTATTTTTTAAACAATTTTACAGACTTCTGAAGTCAAATGGCAGAATGGTTCTCCTGACCAATGAACAGATTCACAGATGTTTATCTAAGTACCGTTCACTTTGCTGTAGAAAATCGTCATCGCCAAATGTTATACAAAGTGAAGGTGGAACTTCACCTGAAAGGAGCACTTGTGTTATTGATTCTAGTTGTTATAGTGATAAAGCCATCAAGGATCTCCAGGAGACTTCAGTGACTGATTCATTGTCTGTGAAAAATATAAAATCAAGTAATATAAATAATGAGTTCTCCCCTTTTAATACAGAATCTGTTGTAGAGACAAATAAAAATTGTGGATGTACTGAAGTTAGGGAGTCTGTGGTTTCTTGTGGTCAAAATGCACAACAGTCAGATGAACAGAGTGACCACATGCCTGTTCATCAGAATGCACTAGATATCTCAGTTTTACAGAACTTTAGTGTTATAGACAGTCATTACATCAAATTAGGAGAAACAGACTCTTACATAATTATTTTACAGAAAACTAAAATTTGACAATAAAAACAAAAAAATGTTTGTTAATTTTTCTTTTTTTTCTTTATAGAACAAATTTACAATTTTTCACAGGTATGTGAATAGGAACACAAAAGAAGTCTGTATGCAAAGGGATTTAAAATGAGCAATACTGCTCTTTATTTATCTGAAATTAAATCTTCAATGTCCAGAGGTTCAAATGTAGCCAGAAGAAAAGGCCAGTTCCTTAGGCCTCGTTTGGAACTTCCCATTTCTATTTGATACCCCTGCTGACAATAGTACCTTTAAATATGAAATTGGATTGGTTTGAAGTTTACCGAAAGGAAAGTCCAAAGAGCTAATACCATACCCCAAGCACTGTTGTTGTCACTATCTGCAGCGTCTATAGACGAGACTTTAACCTGGGCTACATCTTTTGAACTGGAAAAGATAAGACTTTGATATATAACATGGATTCAATATGATTAGAGAATTCATCTTGATTTAGAACCTTTATTTTTGAGATACATGTAGTAAGCTAATCTTGGGCTTTGTCCTACTTCAAGAAAATGTCACCCCTATAACTTTATAACCGTTGCTGAGCTTTGCCACATCCTAACACTTTTTATTCACTGAGGTTATAGGGTTTATGAAACACGTTTTCTTGGTAGAGTTACAGTGTAGGCCTAACCCTTAAATAAGAGTGTAGACATAATGCCGTTTTTTGACTTGATGCAACAAATATTACTTCTTGTCCAAAGCCATTTTTCTTCAAATTGTCTGGAAGTGGGAAAGTCACATTAAAGGTCAAATTTTGTCAAGACAAATATTTATTTAACGTTGCATTAACACTTTTTAAAGCATTTTATTTGGTCATTGTAAGGTTTCTTTCTCAATGATTTACCATTTAAACGTAGTCTGTGTTTAAACACTTAAGCCATTCACCCCTAAAGACATATTTGGATTTGCCTAAATCATTAATTTAAGGAAGAGTCCATTGAATCTCAGGAATTAGAGGGTTAAACATGAGCACAATTTACTAAAGGGTGAAGATTATGATACATGTATTTAATGCAACAGAAACAGAAAATTTGAATACAAAAGTTTATGAAGTGCATTTTATGATAAAGCAAAGTCAATACCGGTAGTCTGATCTTATTCAAAGGATGTACCATGCACGAATCAAGGATTTTTTTTTTCTAGTAGGTCGGACTCGTGGCAATAAAAACAAATTTACATGTAATTACTTTCATCTTCAATCATGACTGTTTCACGTTGCAAATTCCAACGCCCCCTGTAGGTCCGTGCATATATTCACCGTTTGATGTTGCAGATAAGGAGGTCACAAATCAACTGAATTCTCTAATTGTAGGTCCACCCCCGAAGCTGAGAAATTGGAACGTTTTGCCTCAGAAACTTTCTGTTATTCTTAGATAATCACTTTTTCTGTTGATTCTTGTTCTAATGCCATTCTTTCCTGAATCGATAATGTATGGAAACATATTTAGGGCCACAAGAACAATTTAGATTTTTTCAATTTTCATTCTTTTTTCCGCTAAATTCATACTTCTTTGTTATAAACTTCATGCAATAAAGGGACAGGACCGTCATTTTTGTTATTTTTGGTAAGGATGTTAGAATCGAAATATTAGCCTATAGACACAAATGTCCAAACTTCTTGTATTTCATAATGGAAATTCCTCTTCGGAATAATGTAGAAAAACTTGCGAGACCTAAATAACTTTCAGGGGACACGCCTACTTGTGAACACTGTTCGACAAGAAAGTCCCAGCTCTTGTTCAGAACCTAGAATCTTGTACTTGACATAAACAAGCTTTACAAAGTTCACCCTGGAGGAACAACTAACTCCGCATTTTTCCACCAGGAAACGCTACCTCATCAGACTAATTCTAACCAGTAAATAATCGTCACCTTCTTTGGTGTTTTCCAAACAGGAAACGGCAATATCTATAGTAGTAATAGTAGTAGAATGGCATGATTTAACGTGCGTCGTGACTACTCAAAGCTCTTGCCACACGCCAGGGGTACCCATGTAGCCCTGGAGCGGCTCCTTGTGTTTAATGTGTAATCGAGGTGTTGTTTGTTACACGATAGAATATATAATATGTAATAACTGAATGCGGCTTCCCTTCTTATAATGCCCGGTTGTATTTCTTTGGGTAATTTAATCTTAAATTTGATTGGAAAAGAAAAGTAGAGGAATACATTTTGATTGGTTGGATTTCCTACAATTTGATGTAATTTTTGCAAACAAATTTCACAAAATAATAAAAGCAAGGGCATGTGGCAAGGGCTTTGAGTAGTCACGCCGCACATCGTTAAATCAAGTCAAGAACATGTGACGAAACACTCATTTTCGTCCCACCTATCCATATCAATAATTATTATTGCCTCTCCCATTAAAAGTCAGTCATGTTTAATCTGAAAAAGGTGAAAGCAAAAATAGAAGTAATTGAAATCATTCACAGGCATTATTTCCCCTCGAGATATCTAGCATGCACGGATCCAGGATTTTTTTCCAGGGGTGTCCAACTTTTCCTAGGGGAGGGGGACTATCCTTCTCGTGGTAAGGAATTACCCAACCCTGTTAAAATGAGAATCTAAGTATAGATCTAATTGACCATATATATTTTGCTTATTCCAGGGGGTCTAGACCCCCTTTAACCCCTTCCCTCTAAATCTTTTTGGATGACATAGGGCCTACAGGTTTTTGTTCAATTTCCTCCATGCAAGTAAAACAAAATATATTTTCACGAAATATAAAAAATACGAAAATATGTCACAGTCGGGCACTGGTCCTAGTCGGGAACTGGCCCC
>JACSZP010008205.1:0-14934 GCA_016161895.1 Pinna nobilis | reverse complement strand
TTCTGATAAGCTGACACCCTGACTAGTTGACATTCTGATAAGCTGACACCATGACCAGATGACATTCTGAAGAGCTGACGCCCTGACCAGATGACATTCTGATAAGCTGACACCTTAACCAGGTGACATTCCGACCAGTTAGTTGACACCTTGACTGGATGAAGAGCTGAAACCCTGACCAAATGACATTCTGATAAGCTGACACCCTGACCAGATGACATTCTGATAAGCTGACACCCTGACCAGATGAAATTCTGATAAGCTGACATCCTGAACAGATGCCATTCTGAAGAGCTGACGCCCTGACCAGATGACATTCTGATAAGCTGACACCTTAACCAGGTGACATTCAGACCAGCTAGTTGACACCCTGACTGGCTGAAGAGCTGAAACCCTGACCAGATGACATTCTGATAAGCTGACACCCTGACCAGATGAAATTCTGATAAGCTGACACCCTGATTAAATAACATTCTGATAAATTAAATTGTCAAATCACTGAACAATAATTGTATGAACTTACATCCCATTCTGCCACCTCTTCTGAACACTGGATCTCAGTGAGCCTGAGTTTTTCTTTCAGTTCCTCAATGTTTCTGTTGACTGTAATTGTTTCTAATTTTTCCAGGTCCACTAGGCGCCCAAACTTGGCAATCATCATTCCATTGCATGTCTCGTCCATCACGGATATCTTACTGTCAAACACTTTGCGGTCCTTGATAAGCTGGACATGCTTTCTTCTCGACTCCCTGCAAGAATATAAAGACCATATATGTACAGTTATATACCATTATCGTCTTCTGAGTTTTACCCTACTTTTATGCCATTGTTCAATGACTTTACAGCCAAAACTGCCCGCTTAAGAATGCATTAAAATTCTAAGTACACAGTGGATTAAAATGAAAAAGCAAATGAAATGTTAGACAATATTGGTGCCTAAAATAACACAGTAAATATGCTGTTCATCATTTTACAGTTAAAACATGGTGCTTAAACCTTTGACATTGTCAGGTGCTTAAACCAATAGGGAAAAAAAGCCATATACATTTATTGTTGGAAGTTAATGTCAAGCCAAGGTTCTGCAGCTATTTGTAAGNNCGAATGAAAAATCTATGCAGATTTTGAAACCATGTACAAAATGAAAGTCATGAAATATTTCGACTGAATTGATACAATATTTCAATGTTATGAATTACAATCAAACAAAAGACTCACTTCATAAACTTCTTCTGTGAACTCTTCTCCTGTTCCAACTCCTTAATTCGTTGCTGTAGCCGAGTAACTCCGTTGGATTCAAAGACCAAAGTCTGTGACAAATCTTGTGGCAACATTCCGTTGATCATGTACTGAATCTGATGGAGCTTAAGTGTCACCACCACATCAAGTTCATTCAACTTCTGTTGTTTCTCCAACTGTAAGTGAGAGATAAAGTGTCAAAATATAATTACAACAGTACGTGCTGAAGGGGACCATGGAAAGTTTTATCAAAAGATTCAACTTTCACAACTTCTTAAACAAACAACTATCATAAGAATAGAGACTCGGGGTCAAGCTTATTAAGTGAATTGTTTTGGTATTAAAATGTATTACGTGCTATGGTGATGGTTTGTGTAAAATATAGAAGCCCTACTACTTATAGTGAAAGAAAAATCTGCTTTCAGAGCTTCTTTACCAGATGATCCCTATATACGGTGATTACCCCACAGTCTTCGTTCGCTGAGGGTAGGTATAATTAAACATCAATGTGAACTTTTACTTTTCTTTTTATGAAAAGACAGCAATCTATAAATGTGTATATACTGCAGAGTTTAAAACAAAAGTTTTGCTTTCATTTTTAAGTATAATGAATTATTTCATGGCCTATAGATAAATGTGATTGCTTCAGATATAAGTGAAGAGTTGTTTCTGAATTGAACACCACAGACCATAATGGACCAATCTAAGACAAAAGAAATGTGCATACCATTATGATATTTGGGGTTGAAAGGGTTAAGATTCCTTCATTCATATGAGGACCTCACTGAATGCTTGTGAGAAGTTTCATATGTTGGTCCTCTGAGAAGTGCAATACAAGTAAATAACAAAAATGTGATATGGGTATACATGTATAACCAAATTATATTACCCTCTTTCAAACAAAGAACAGCAGCAGTAGCTAAGTATATATCTGAACTCTCAGGTATTCTACATGCTTTGTTACTTTTAAGTGCTCACACAGGTGTGTTTATAGTTGATTGTGTAAATGATTTTGAGAGTCTATGTATGTTGGGAATCTGTGTGTATGTGGGAAAGTAAATGTATTTGTTAGTTTGTCAGGCATGTAAAGAAATGTTTTTATTAATATTATATGTCTGTATACGTACAAATATGTGTATAATATTTGTGTTCGGTACAAATAAAATTGTCTGTTGTAATCACTACTGGCTATTATTTATACTGTATGAAATGAATAACTTTAAAAGAAATCACTGTCAATAAGTCGCTCTTGTAAAACTACCATTGTGTTTATATCTTGCTGTTATTCTATGGACATAATTATTTTTAACTTGCTTCAGGTCAAAGAAATGAATGCTTACAAAATACAAAGGGAGATAATCCAATATTTAGATCTTTGTACACATACCTGGAAGGCTTCCAGATCATTTTGTGCACTCTTAAGAGCAGCTTCCACAACTTTGAGTTTCTTGTTTAAGCTTTCTGATTCTTTCTTCAGTGCATCATTATTCTTCTTTTCTTCCTGAAGTACCTCTTCTATATCTAGCCTCTTCTCTCTCAGCTGACAAGTGTTGTCATACAGATTCTATAAAAAAAAAAAAAAATTCCCAATATAGCTTATGTCTATTTATCAAGTAATTTAGGTCCTGATATGCTGTGCTACAACATTTTATATAATTTTATGGAGATACAAGAAAATGCTCATTTTTCACCCCTCTGTCTAGAGGATATAATAAATCAATTTCCTCTTGTCTCAATGCCTCCAGGCCTATAGCATTAATTTATTATTGTTAAAATTCAACAAGTCACAGTTTTGTCTAAGGTTGAAAACAATTAAACAATCCTTACTCCATTTTATAGGTTATACTCTTATAGAGTTTGATTTATTTTCAGCGACAAAGATTGATGTATTTACCTGGTCACATCCAGGAGGACAGACGTCAAGGTCATATGCACCTTCCTCATCTGATTCCTCATCATCCTCATCCCAGTCAGACTCATCGTCTGAATCTTCATCACTGTCCTCATCTGACCCTACAACAGAAAAGGGTTCATAATACACAATTTCAACACAATAGATTGAGCTGCAGAGCTACAAGATAGTTATATATACATTTGTACTATCTGCCAATTTATAAAAAATTACACAGTGAATATTGATACCCTGTGTAGCAGTTAGAAATTCCTGAAGCTAACATTAACCTGATCCACAGAGATATAACAGAAATAATGTTGAATGTAGCTAAAATCTCCTCAGCAACAACAACAGCAACATTTACATGTTGCATACAATTGAAAATAAAAAGATATCATTAAAGCTTTACCATACTTTTGTCTATGGCATTGAAATAAACAAATACCAAGGGAAGTCAGACAGATAATGCTTCACTTCAAGACATAAGCATTGTACATGAGCACTCACCTTCTCCCTCTGTTGTTTTCTTTTTAGCTCTCTTGATTTTCTTTTTGAAGACTTTTGTGAGGTACTCCGCAAATTTATTGTTGTCGCCGAGCGATGCCTGGAATTGTGTGTACAGCGCCTTCTCTTTTTCCTGATATTTTTCTATTTCTTTTTTCTTTCCTTCCACTTTTGATTGTACATCCAATATCTGAAACGAAATCAACAGTGACACAAGTGTTTAGGAGTTCAAAACATCACAAAATTTATGAACGATTAAATTTCAGACATCGCACAAACAAATAGTCATAACTGTAAAACTTTCAATTTTCAGATAAATGCTTTTTTCAGACTTTACACTTTGTAAACGTCAAAATAAATACAGTAAAATATATGTTCGAAGATACTAACATTGATCAAAATCAATAAACAAGACCATCAAATCAAAATGATGTCATTAAAAACATTCAACCCAAATTAGACCTTTTTCTCTACAATGTCATTTAGCGGGCTAAGGCTAAAATATCTTGCCTGGATAAGACATTCCTGTAGAACCTTATAGTTTTTTGTAACCTAGTTATTGATTAAGAACAACATTCAAATTTACCTTTAGATTAGACCTACCTTTGCCTGCATATCTAGTTTCTCCTGCTGCTTGCTTGTAACTTTAGAAGCCAAGACATCCTCACGCTTCTCATACTCTTTAAGCAACACGAACTCCTCGAACAATGTCACTTGTCTGAAAGTATGACAAAATATAAATATAATTCATAATAAACTCAAAGAATTGGGGGATTTTTATTTTTGCAATTCATACAGTAGTTAGCTGTATTGTTGTTCAATGTCCCACTCAAGAATCTTTCATTTATATGGAGATGTCACTGTGTGCCAATTAAAAATCATTGGAATAATAGAAGAAATGAGAGATTGTCAGTCTTAAAAGACCTCATTTCAATGGTAGGAGGGGTAGTCTCTCAAGACAGGTTCCAGTGTATTGATATACACCTGCATGCAGAAAATATCTGATAGCAGAAAAAAGACAGGAAAATTGCAGCATAACAGACATATGGAGAGATGGAGTGGAAACTAAACAAGTTCTTTGGATTGTTGATGGTGGACTGATAAAAGTATTACCTTAGATCAGCATTCTTCATTGTGATATCCAGTTTGAACTTGTCATGTCGTAGTAAACGCAGCTCAGCATCAAAGTTGGACAGTAGTTCCTGGATTCTGTTCAATAATCTGTCCTGCTCGTAAATCATTCTACAAAAAAAAGAAGGGAAATCGATGTTATATAGGGGTAAGACATGCCTGATATAAGTTTTCAGTTATTTTACAAAATATTTCAACCCTGGAGGCTATATAAAACCGGGCATGACATAAATACCTGTATACCCTGGTGACCAATTTTAAGGACATGAAATTGTTCCATTATTAGTATTTCTGCTTAGAAGCCAAGGTTTGGAGAATCATTCATTTCAGGTGGCCAAGGTATAAGGGGCTAAAAAACAATATCACATGGTTGACTTGACTGCATTATTTTCTTGTGTGGACCTCATTAGCCCAGTGGTTAGAGCATTGATCCCCAAATTAAAGATATATGTTTGGACTCATTTTTCATCTTCACAAAATTAAAAAATTGAAATATCACATTTGCACCAGCATATAATCAGAGGATGTAGTTGATAAAATGCAAAAAAGATATCGTTGTTTAAAAATAAAAAAAAACATGATTACAGGTTGTATTCATTTCCCCTTCTGTTAAAAGACATGGTCGATGCCTTATAAGTAGGTGATTTTTGCTGATATAACATGTCTAGCAAGGACATTTCAATGTTTATTTGAATCATCATTAATGTGTAAATAGCTTGATTATATCCATTTGTACAGGATTCCGTCGTTATCTTGTGTACGACAAATTTCTCAACGTTGATTTAAATCGCTAAATTATATCCATTTGTACACAATTCCATCGTTATCTCGTGTATGACAATTTTTTGCAAAATGAGTCCAAGTGTACCTTTAAGAATCTCATCAACTCTCACAATCAGCTTCCATTGTATATAAGTATGTATACAAGTTTTCTAATTTACTTAGGGGTGATGGTCTGTACCAGGGATATCCATGTAGTTAATGGGATTCCAGTGAAAATTAGAAGCCACCAAATGACAGATCAACTTCAAATTAGGCTTACAAATATAAATAAAAAACAATTTTCCTCGTTTTCTTGTCAACTCATGAAATATTTTCAAGAATAACTGAAAAAAAAGACCTTTCAATTCTTAATTAATCATTCAACACTGGGGAAAAAAAAGAAGCAATAAAATTCCCTCAATCATAATTTATCTTTATCCCCTTAGCATTACTCACAGGCTAAAGATTATGTTAAAACATCTAATTAAAAAGATATATAATGTACAAAAAAGAAAAAAGCACCAAAAGACTGACCTGATTTCTTCAGCTTCCATCAGTTCTGTCTCAAGTGGAGTCAAAGCATTCTCCTCTATTTCATCACCTTCTTCATCAGTTTTTGTAGCTAAGCTGGCATGGATACTACCCACCTTCGGTACAGGGGAACCACCCTATTTTATCAAATTGAAAACATCGAATTAGACATGATTATCTTTTTTAACATCTTACTGTTATCATCTACCATATATGCATTTCTGAATCGACCAAAAAAAATTAAAGCTAAAAGAATTATTTTTCCAGTCTACTTATCATTTCTTTGTTTTAATTGTTATTATTGCATGGGCAGAATGGTCATTGTGGTACAATGTAGCTAATAAGGCCTTTACATGTACCTCTATTTAAAAAAAAAAGATTTATATATCTTTGCCCTGGGCAGACTTAGGACCTCAAGGCAGTCCTAAGACCTCCAGTACTGGTTGAAAAAGGATCTCATTTAAGATCATGCATTGAAGAAATATTTCACACAGATTATTGAAGAACTTAACAAATTCAGTGAAATCAGACAAGAAAAGGGAAATAACTCTTACTTTGTCTTTTGCAGTATCAGCACCACCAAACCCTCCAAATCCTCCAAAGCCACCACCTTGCTTAGCCTCTTTTTCTTTCATTTCCATATCCTTTTTAAATGCAAGTAGTGTATCTCTGGTGTATTCAAGTTTTCTGAAAGAAAAAATACAAGATTTATTACACAAACAGCTCATATTTTTACCTAAATAATTACATTTAATATTGATATAGGCCTGTAGGTATATACAATCTGTGTTAAATACTAAAGTGATCCCCTGATTTAAATATTTTCAATCTACTGTGGTAATTGGTAATTCATGACCCCAAATCCAATCTATATCATGCTACACAAACCATTGTGTATATGATCAGACTGCCTTGAGCCACTCTCTATCTGTTGTGACAAGCAGCTGTGGACCAATAGATAAAGGGTGGCTTAAGAATCATAGTGGCTTTTCTCAATCCTAAAATCAAATTTTGGACAAAATGTTAAGAACTGTAAAATCACAACAGTTAATGGAAGATCAGCAGAATCATTGATTTGATAAATATTTAAACAAGGAAAGGACAGAATATGGGCAACACTGTATTCTCCCTACCATTTTATAGCAGTGACCTAAATATGACAATATTAGTTAGAAATACCATCTATTTCATATAACACCAAACATCAAGGAGAAGGTCATACTGTCAGTATTAATTATTTTTGTTTGAAATAATACCATTTTACAATTAGGAATGCACTGATTTAAAAAGAAGGCTCTGTGTCTTATCAAATTTTAAGGTTATGGCCATCATCAAATGTTTGTAAACAGACAGAGGTGGACCTAGATTAAGTGTAAAGGTTATACACTGTATTCAAATCTACGGGCAGTCAATGCTGTATATTTATTTTCCCGATTGTTAGGAAATGTGAGGATTTGTTTACCCAAGGCGAGCCATATTTAGCACGGAAAAACAAGCAAAAAAAAAAAAGCCCTCATGTGTCCCTACAACCAGAACAATACATTGTATGTTATACCAAAATACAAAATCAAGAAAGACTATTCCTCATATCATTCAAATAAGCTACAAGGGTTTGCACAAGAGGGAGATCTTACGCATGCAAGAGAGATGTAGTCGAGACTGTCTATGTGACACCCCGTATTAAGTGACTCCCTGTCTTATGTGACCATCATCTATCAGTCACTTGGAAAGACTCATAAGATAGTCTCGACTGTAAAATGTTTTGTCTCCCAGACTTGTGATGGCTCTTGACTAACCCTTAATTGAGAGTGTTTTATCAAGTATATAAAATGAAACAACTTTCTCCCCAAAACAGTTTCATTTGGACAAAACCTACTTTTCCGGCATTTCATCTGGATACATCACTGGGACAGGTGGAATTGGCTTGTGCTTTTCTGGTGCTAACTTAGACTGAACATCCTCAATCTGACTGACCAGGTCACGGATTTCCTCAATTACTTTTATTTTCTTGTCCCGAACAGATAGAAGTCTAAGATTGAAGTTGTACTTGTGGTCATGTATCTACAAATAAATGGTAAATAAATAATAAATATCAATAAATGTACAAATCATTTTTATTTCCTTTTCTAATAAGTGTTGTTATCCACCTTGTTCATCCAAGGCAAACATTATTTGGGGGAACTAATCTGCACTTTAAGAATGCACTTTGATTATACCGTTCCCTGTTAAATTTTGCCAAAGGCCATGCTTTTCAGTCCTCGTGAGTGGTGTCAGTGTTGACACTTTGCCACAAAAAAGGGGAGATAACAACACTATTGGGAAGGGAATATACAGACTTTGTAGTGTCAAGCCTAGCAAAGCAATGAATGACAGAGGATACATTGTAGGTGAAAAGGAGCACTTGTTGTCTGTCTGACTCAGAAGTCCAGTGCTCCACGCACTGAACTAATCCCTCTGCTTCATTAGGATTGATTCTGTTATATTAGGCCCAAATCTAATATGAGTTTACCATCAGAATCTAATACTAAGATGCTTTGGCAGCTTTCTCATTTTTTTTTTTACAATTGAGATAACAAAAGTATAAGACTTCATTTTTTTTTTTACTAGAAAATCTTTTAACCCAATTTGGTCAAAATTTGATCATGATCAGAAAACAAATAGGGTAAAAGATTAGTAGAATGAACACTCATAGTACATAATTCACAAATGTATTGTTATTTACCTATAGTTGCTACAGAGTGAGACTGTTGTAGACTAATAGTTATTATATTGTTGTTTAACATCCAACTTGAGAATTTAGCTCTCACTTTTGTGGCACTTACAGCCATAGAGCAGAGATTGCTCTCTTTATTGTGGCAAACTTTACCTTGACATGGGACCTAACTTAGTAAGATTACCATCCAAGTAAGTACCAAAATTTGCTTCAGACATTTGTCTACAGAAAAGTAACTTATTAATGGCTAAAATACGTACCAGGTCCTTAAGTACAAGGAGCCGTCCTCTTGCTTTCTCCACATTCATCCTCAGATGATCAGGGACCACATAGTCCTTAGCGGTCTTCAGTTTATAATCTCCCATATTATCTTTAGCCTCTTTGATAGCAGAGACATCAGCTGGATCTTCATAATCATCATCAGGCTTGGTGTCATACAACTCCTCCCACTGAAGAATTCAAATTCACAGAATAAGAACATTTCCAGAGATAAATATTTGTACTCTTTCTCTCTCTCAAACTTGTACAATTGCATTCAGTCTAACTCACGTGTTAGCATTTGTGTATAAACATATATAATGCAAAAGTAATGGGCTAAGACTAAGTATATTTGACTCTTATAATAGGACCGTTAGGTATGGTGGGCATTTTTACCTGGGCCTTTCTTATGGCCCTCTTCTTCTTCTTCTCTTCCACTTTCTGCAGGGCTTTGTTGATCCTTTCTCCCATACTGCCCTTTAGTGTTGTAGTCACTTTCCCACTGGACTGGTCACCAGGCTTGCCACCTGTTCCTGCCTGATCATCTGAAACACGCTGTTGGCCTAAAATAAAGGAAACAAAATTGTTATGATCAGCCATGTGACATATTAAGGAAAATATGTAAAGTAATGAAATAAGCCTATGGAGCATAGAAGATGTACATACACATAATTCTATACTTATTGTAACCAAACTGACTTTGATCTTGCATTTTTTTAAATGCCAGAATTAGGGAAACTTCTCTTTCACACAATCCAATAAATGGTGAAACCTGGTTAAAGCAGTAAGAATAAATAAATGTTAAAAGCATATGATGCACTTTAGAAATAAGAATAGGACACAACAAAATGTCTGACTGACCTGAGTGAACATAAAGTAAATACTAGACCATACTATAGAAGTATGGATAATGATTCTAAGGTTTATCAAGTCTCACTGTACCTGCTAACAGATCTCTGGTTGGGTCTCGTGTGATATCATCCCTCATCATTGTCATCGTTCTCCTCCTCTCATAATCGGCCTTCATCTGATAGAAGTCATCCGACAACTTAGCTGCACGGAAGCTGGCAACTTCATGTGGCGTCTGGAATGCCTTGACAACAATTCTCTCACACTCCACCACATCCTTGTACCTGTTAAAAGATAAAATGAGTTACAAATCTTCAAAGGAAGAAAAATGAAAATTAAATTCATCGAGAGAATAAAACAAAATCGTCAGGAGAAAGAAAGAGTTTAAATTCCAAGTAAGATGAAAACTACATATAATTCAGAGATCTTCAAATTTGTTATTTTTGTCCATATTGTACATCTCTAAAATCCTTCAAAATACCTTTGCATGTAAATAGGAAACATTAGGCAATGCTGAATTTTGTCTTTCTTTCTGAACTAAACATTTATTTTACCATATAGCAAAAGGGAAGTATGGTTTAATGAGATATGTGGCAATGGCACACTGGATTCCTCATCAAAGGGGGTTTCTTGGTGGGTTTTTTTTTTTTACTATTTCTGTGACATTTGCCTATCAGAAGTACATGTTAGTATTGAAGTTCTATATGTTTCAAATTGATTGAATGTTCTCTTTGTACAGAACAAGATTTTCAGTTAGACATCACTGTTCATGTGCCCAGTTTCTAAGATCATTGTTAAAACTGGTTTTGAGAAAAGAAAGAAAATAAAAAAAAAGGTGTTTTTTTTTTTTACCTTTTTCTGAGTTTCTCAAGAGCAATCCGCTGTTTCTCAGCTTCCCATGCTAGTTCTTTTCTTACAATATCAATTCTGTCTAATTTCTGCTTATCGAGCTCTAGTTTGATTTCTCTGTCTAACTCAAACTCCTGCAAAAATTGAAGATGGTAAATCAATGAGATTGAGAATAGAAGACAATTAAACCTATCATAGAATTTCACTTGAAAATAACTCAACATAGAAAATCATACTTTCTTATGGAACATATGCATGTACAATAGCAATAAAATAAGTTTTCCTTTCATATTTTCTAGGAATAGAACAGTTTCATCTTTACAATCTCTTTTTGAAATATATGCTTCATAATTCTATCCACTGTATTCAAACACTGCAGATTCTGCAATGGAATTTGTCTTGAGAGATCACTATCTTGAAGGACCGAATGTCTAGAAAGATCACTTTCAGATAAAGGTTCTTCAATAATCCTTGACAAAGAATCTGTCTTATAAGACCACTTGTATTTTCAAATTGAATTATCTTGGCTGTAGGGGTAGTATCTCAATACAAGTCCTACTGCACTAAACCTCCTGTTTTTAGAGATTATATTTCCTTGGCTGTAGGGATAGTATCTCAATTCAAGTCCTACTGCACTAAACCATCTGTCTTTAGAGATTACATTTCCTTCGCTGTAGGGGTAGTATCTCAATACAAGTCCTACTGCACTAAACCATCTGTCTCTATAGATAACATTTCCTTGGCTGTAGGGGTGGTCTCTTACAACAAGTTCTTTTGGACCAAACTGCTTATCTTAAGAGAACAAATTTCCTTGTCTTCAGGGGCAGGGGGGGGGGGTTATCTCAATACAAGTTCTATTGTTCTCTTACCTCTTTCTTCAATTGCAGGTGCACTGGCAGTGCCTCATTCTGTTCCAGAATACTTTTGAACTGTCTTCTCAGTTTGGCGATCTGTCTTCTGACCTCCCTCTTCTTCTCATCAGCAATCTTCATCATCTTGTCATGCTCGGCCTTCTGCTTGGCGTCTTCAATACTAACAAAGATGCAACATACAAAGTGAAGAAACACATTGATTCTTACCCTAAAGGCTAAGATGGTTTAAGAAGTATCATACTGCTGTGGTAAAAAGTCAGCTTATTTAACTCATTAGTCCTTGATGTAACATTTACAATTTAAAATCTTTGATTGACAAAGCTCATTTTACTTTTTCAAGGATCAATGAGTTAACCCATGTACCCCTGAAAACAATAGACTCTTCAGTAAGTTAATGATTAAGATGAGTCCAAGTGTGTTTTAGGGACGAACAGGTTATGTGTTTTTCTAAGCAAAGCTCTGACAAACTCCATCTAAAGTTGTATATATAAAAGAAATTACCCAACATTTTCAAAGAGAAAGTGTGTCCATTACTTGTAGACAAATATACATGTACAGTACTTATATGAAATTTGCATGTAATTGGCTACTTGTCTCAATGGAAAAGGTGCACTCTACTTTGGGATTCACTGGACAACATCTTATAATCATTCATTTCTTACATATTTCTTATGTAAAATAACTCTATATGACAAGGAACATTTTTGTAACAAAAAGAGGCTCCACAGAGCTTGATAGTCTAATGTTTAAAGAGTAGAAAAAGCTTGAGTTAATAAGGGCTACAGTACCCTTCCTTTGGGAAAGGCAGAAAAATACAAATACCAGCAGCAGTGGTTCTCAGTGTAGGTCAAAGTTTATAACCCCTCCATCAACTTTAGGTTCCTTTGATATACTGAAAATAGTGCTGAAGGTGGGAAAAGCAAATCTCCAAATATAGAGAATTATAGGAACACCAAAATTTGGTGATATGAATATAAAACATGTATACCTGTAGGCATTTGGATCCATAATGTCATCAACAGAAATGTCTTCTTCTGATTTCTGCAAAAGAAATAGGAATATCAGAGAAAATTAAAGATAAATTACAGATAAAAGTCCTATGAGATTGATCTTGAAGTTAAATAAAATTTTCAGCAATGCAGGAACAAAAACATAAGTCACTAGCAACAGTTATATGGAGTTTAGTCTTTATCTACAGGGCTCGAAATTATCCCTTTTTCCTCGGTGGACCACAGGGCCAGTAGCTTTAAAAATCTACTGGCCCCACCAAAAATCTACTGACCCACATAGAAAAAATCAGAAGAATTTTCGTTCAGCCCATATGCAGTTTGAATGACAGGATACATTCAGTTTGTGAAAATGGATTATATTACATGTATTTTGGTGAATATAAATAGGCATAATTTAAGCAGGCAGATTAGCCTTTTCATTTTTGAAATTCTACTGGACAACAGGGCCAGTTCAGATGAGAAGTCTACTGGCCCAATGGATTGTTTACTGGCCATGGGCCAGTGGACCAGTGCTAATTTCGAGCCCTGATCTAGGATAAAATAAATAGATTACCTTGTTTAGAAGGACAAGAACAGAAATAAGGACTTAGGTACCGAAAAACAAGTGATCAGGTCATAAAGTAGCAAGGCTTCAGGTAAGAAATCCTTTGTTTTGCCAAAACCTATGCCTCTTAATGTTATACTCACAAAGTTTCTTAAATCTAAAACTTGAACTAAAGTGCATTGTTTATAATGGAGATACTGGACAGTAACTTTAGTTCTTAGACCTAGGTGGTTTTATGTTGCTTAACCATGTTAACCATAGATTAGGTGTTTTATTTTTGATTAACACCAATGCTTACCTTAGCTGATGGTAATCTAGCCTTGGCCTCAGCAACTTTTTGGTCAATTTTTTCCTGGTCCATGATATTGTACAAGAAGAAATTTCCATCTGTACCGACAGAGACCATCATCTTATCATCAAAACTTGTCTGTAAACCAACTACATGACCATAGCTGTTGTCGTGGAAATTCATATTCCAGTAAGGCCCCAGGGAACAGATGTCATTCTCCGTCTCCAAGTTCTGTATACGAATCGCACCACTTTCCAAACCAAGATACACTTGACGACCATTGGTACTGAAATCAGGAAAACCATTATGATGATAAAGACAATAAGAACAGGGCCTTTCATGCTAAGAAACTCTGAATAACCGAGAACCAGAAACAAACGTCAATCTTTAAAAGAGAAAAATTACAAGGGAAATTAAGGTGAGTACAATGTAAATCCATTTTAAAAAGATTGATTCCCTTTCAACAGAAATTATCAAAACAAATGAAATATCATGAAAAAGGCATAGATTTTGAAAAAGAAATCAAAACCAAAAGGGACATAACTCTTATTGAACAAGCTGACAGCTTATCGAGGCTAAATCTAGTCATAACAAGAAAGTGTATGAAATTCAATGAAAATAAATTTGAAAGGATTGTCATATTTATTAAAAATCACCATTAGGTCGGGACTTTCTCTGAATTACTCTTGAAATAAATCTGATAAATTCTAAAAGTTAAGCATTTGAGAGTAATTTATGCTCTTGCCAATCTATAAACATATTTTGACATAACACATTAATATATAACATGAATAGTCTTGAACTCTTCCTTAATTATTTCATCTTATATATATGTTTTAGGTATGAATAATTATAGACCAGCAAGTCTTACCTGAATTTGATGTATGTTATTGGTACATCCTCTGATTCTACGATTTTGAGTGACTGTAGAGGTTCATCCTTCAGTTCATCTGGAAGTCTCTCTCGCTCCTCGTCAGGGACAAATTTACATTCATACAAATATCCTGCATCAAATCCTCCCTATAACGATACATAGAAAGAGTTGTTAGAAGACAAGAAATCTCATCCACAATCATAAAAAAAAGGTCATAGTCAGAGACAAAGGTCGTAAGGTCAACAGTTATGGCACTAAATGAAAGTCTTAATCATGAGTAGTCCATATGTAAAATATCAAAGCTGTAGCTTTTTTGGTTCAAAAGATGTATCCTATGCTAAGTTTTTGTCCACAGATGCTGCTGTTAATGATAATGATGAAGCCACTAGTGGTGTTAGCTCTTCGCACCTTCAACCCAACAAGCTAATCAAGAAAACAAGAGATCCTAGAAGGATCTTGACGCCCACCATCAAGAGAGCTTTAATAGACCTATGACTGACTGTTCTTACCCTTCTTACTCTTAGTTCTCTATATGCCTTCAATAACTGGACCTTCTATTTCAAGACCAAACCCCTTGGAGCTCCATTTTTTCTAATAAGCTCGAAAATATGACATACA
>JACSZP010008203.1:0-11213 GCA_016161895.1 Pinna nobilis | reverse complement strand
ATTTAATGATGAGGTCAAAAGGGGCGAAAATAAAACCAGGGCAAAACTTTCCCTGTATATAGTACATGTTGCAAGGAAGACGAATGGTTGACGATTTGTTTTCCTTTTGTTTTACACAGTCTAAGCAAGAGGTATTATGAGAACCATAGTGGTTAGTTCTGATGCATGTACATGTTCATTTGTATGCATCACCTATATGTCACTTGTATGTGAAGTCAGTACAGTACGCTTGTGTTTATACGGGTGAAGCTTGTTGCCATAGTTACCATTTGACAAGTGAAAACATTCAAAACATTGGTTATGTCGCCTCATCACATATTATACCTTATAACATTTGTGTGGTGTTGATGTATATCCAAATGACCTTATTTATTCCATCATCATTGAAAATGTAATCGCTTTGGTAATAGGTAAGCTGCGATGATAGGCAGTGGGACTTATGATATGCATGGTACTTGAATAAAATAGATATTTGTTTCCAGTATTAAAGAATAGGATATTAAACTGAGTCTCAAGGGATGATGATGAAGAGTATATTCATATTAATTGATCCAGGAGAAACAAACTTACAGATGGGATAAAAAAAAGAGATAAATAATGACATGAAAGTGTTGGAAGAAGGACATCATTACCTATACATTGATTCTGAGAATCTTTTCTGTTTGTTGTCTTAATGTTTTGACTTTTTTCTTCCTGGCAATTGTAATTGTACTTCATGCAATCATGAGGTCATGACTGAGGATGAGCAAATTGTGTCTAGTACTGTATTAGATTTAGCTGATGAAATTTCTTTTAGAAAGTTTGCCATTGTTAGATATTACCCTGCTTCTGTGCATTGATAAATTGATTTAGTCTGTAATTAAATATTTTTGCTTGTAATGTAAGTAATAGAGGGCCAATTGTCCTCTCTAATGAAATATTTCTCCTTGTTTGATTTTGAATCTTTGTTGTGAACAATACTAAGAGATAGTTGGATGAAAGGACTTTTCTTTATTGTCTACATGTTTCTAAGCTCGTGCAAATATATGTAGGCTGTATTCAGAACCTAAAAAATGCACTCATTAGTGTAATTGTAAATACAATGAATACTAACCTTGATATGGCTTTGTACATGTGTATATATAAATCTGTTGCATCTGTTTTGTTGAAGTGTGAGCAGCCTCTTGAATCTGCATATCTACATGTATAGTCTATTAAACACATACAAGTCTTTTTCTATAGATATTCAGCTGTACTGAATATTCCTATATCTATGTTGTCTTGTTGCTTTTGTAATTACTTCCCTTTCTATCATAATGGTTCTATTTGGAAATAACTACCTGGCACATAAATGTATGAATTATGACTGCTTCAGTAATTACATGTGGATTTGACTTACTCGGGACAAAACATGTATGAATTGTGTGCTCTTGTAATTACTTCCCTATGTACCCATGTATAACCCTGTGTGTGGAGCCAACTGAAATGCCCTGAATGTGCATGACATGTAGCCGCTGTTATGATAATTGTTCTTCCTACAGTTGACCTTATGCCTGGAGCCTACTGAAATACCCTGAATGTACATTGTGATGAGGAGCTGCCCTTATAGTTACCTCCCTTTGTAATGTGTGGAGCCTACTGAAATGTCTTGAATGTACATTGTGATGAGGAGCTGTCCTTGTAAACCCCCCTCCCCTCTCTAATATGTGGAACCTCCTGGAATGTCCTGAATGTGCATCATAATGGTTTACTTTGCTTGTTGATGTAACCTCACTTAAGATTGCTATCTTGTCATCTCCTCTAATTTTGTTATTCAGGGATCATGGCTGCCATCAAGATCCAGCTTCTCTTCCCGTACATTTTTATTTATTTACTGATACATGTAACACACATTAATTCTCTCTGACTCTGAGTCTGTCTCTAAGTAATTCCTGGATATTAGGCAGGTCTTTTACCTACATGTATATCTTTGCAATTCATATGAGTTTCACATGTTCACATGCTATCTTCTTGCTTGATCTTTATACAGTTGAAAAGTTATAGTTCTATTTATGCAATGTATCTATTAAAGTAATTTTTTCTTTACATCATATGAAATAAACCTCTTTGTTTACTAATTCGATCTTCTTTGGATATACTTGAAACACTTCCCAGAGCCATTGGTCTATTCTTATCAGTAAGTGTGAGAAGGAATACTAAAGAGTGTTCTTATATGAGAGCTTAGACGGTAGGACTGTTTTCTGGATATTTGTACAACATATGCACACAACACTTCAAAGTCATGAGATATTCCCAAATTTGTTGTACCATCATTAATCACTCATTAATTGGAAATTAATTGGTTACATGACATAAAGCAATATTCTGATTTTCTCAATCAGGCCAAGAAAATGGAAGCAGCAGCAGAGGGATGGGAGTACGCTCCCCTCTTCAACATGAAATTTCACGCATCTGAGAGAACAATGGACATGGTTCGACGCCGACGTTGGCATAGAAAGATGGTGTGTGAAGAAAAGGGGGCTGATTGCTATTTTGTCATGAAGTTTGATGTAAGTTATTTCACTTTTACTGGTCATAAACTTTCAGAATGGATTTTTTGAAAACAAATTAACTTAAAAAGTATGTAATGTGCAGACTTTTTTCACCTCCACTTCACTTCAGATCTCCATTTCTAATCATATTTTATGGTGAAGGTGATTCTGTAGTGATGTATCATATTTTATTCCATATATCATAATCAATTTTTTTCTTCAGATTTAATGCCATGCACATATAAATTCATATCAGCAATTTAGTAAATTTCAAAATTATTGCTACCGTGTACATTGAAAAGCAATAACATTGTTTTCATACTTCTATTTCATATGATATAGAAGAAAAAGGTATCTGTATTGTGATTATTTTGGAATGACTATAGTTGTTTGTTGAAATGATTGTTATTGCATCTTTATTCTTTAGTATAGTGGAACCTGTCTTGACACACCATTCTTTCAGTCGTAAAAATGTGTTTTTTCAAGGCAGGTGATCTCTCTGGAAAGAAAGAATTTTGTACAGTGCATTATTTGATGTATTGTTTTCCTAAGAGTGGTCTTTTAGGACAGGTCCCACTGTACTTCGGGCCAAAAATAAAAAATTTTTGTTTGATGTAACCCAAACAACTCGTGTAAAAAAGTAAAAAACACCGACCCAAATTTTTTTTCTTTGTTTTGTACATAATTTTTTTATATCGTGAAAAAAATCCAGAATCTAGAACTGTTTGATTTTTACTTTAGAATCCGCCTCAGTTTGCTTTGGTCAAACTGTTTTCATTTTAGTGAATCCTAAATATAAAAAGTTTAACATTTATGTGTTCATGATTTAGTTCATGGCACTAAAATTATGGCACAAGCATCTTTTGGAAAGGGTTAAAAAAAATACCTACCTACCTTCCCACTTTCCAAAATCTGGGTAGGGTTACATCAAACAAACAATCTTTTTATTTTTGGCCTCAAGTCAATAATTTCTGTTTGTACACATATTTCTTTTGAGTAACCTGTTAAGTATCAGCTGATATTGTGTCTGAGAATTCCTTGATTCATTGACATTTGCCTTCATATTCTTTTAAAATCATAGAATGCACTCTGCTTCTTTAGAAATGTTATGGTTACCACTATATGACTGAAAGATTGTTGAGTGTTGCATAAAACAAAACGAAGGAAAACATCAAAACAGGTTGTCTCTGATGAAAGGTTTTGTTTATAAGAAGTAGCTGTTTTCTGATAAGTGATCCTGTCACGTGATGGGCATTGTCTCAGGGATTCTGTAAATGGACTCTATTGTATCATTCAAAATGTCGTCTTACATGGTTTGGAGGAAAGAAATTCCATTGGTTATCTTCCATGTGCAATCCAAATCATAAGAATGTTTTTCTCAACTTTCTGTTTGTTCTTTATATAATATCTGTTTCCTATTAGATATCCTGTGTCTGTGATATTTCATAGCACAAAGAGATTTACTACCATGTTTGTGACGTCACTTCACATCTGTTCTCTGAATATGATGTTGTGTTTGTTTTAGAAATTATGCATGTCTCTGAGAAATAATATATATTAGTATCAATTTAGAAAGTTACATTGGTATGCAAACAATAGACAGTCTGACCTGTTCAGCAACTCATTCAATTTGAAAGAAAATTTGCCTTATGTGTCTTAGATGTATGCATCCAAAAGTCAGGTTTTCCATCACAAACCACTTGAATTTAGAGAGCACCTGTTATATGTGACAATACATAAATGAAGTGTCAGAACAAAGTGACATGTGAAAACATTTCTTTTTTAGCTCTTATGTGGTTAGAGTGTAAAAGCTTATGCTTTCTGAAAAATTGAAACAACATCTGCTACTGAACCATGAATATGAAGCACCATGCATGGACTAACGATGCATGCTGGTCTTTATTTTAATTACTCATTTCAAGTTTAGTAAAACTCAAATAATCCAAATATTTTGATGTATTAATATAAGTTTCTGTCAATCAATTTTCTTTGTTATGTTAATGGAGGGATCTCCGTCTAATCTCTTGCTCTTCAGATAGGTCAATTTTGTAGTTTTGTCGTTTTTCTTTTCAAATTTGCCAGAACTTCCATGTAAACAGATAGGTCAATTTTGTAGTTTTGTCGTTTTTCTATTCATAGTTGCTCGAACTTCCATATTTACATATACAATGTATACAAATACTACTCAATGATTCTTTGAAGTACCGGTACTGTAAATTTAATTTTATTGTATGGTAATTACTAGAGATTTCCTCCATTTGAAAGTAAAATTCTTGTTGAATTTTGCCAGCTTGACTCTGATTCTCTGACAATATAGAATAGGACCTCTTTTATAGAGTTATATTTTCAAGCATAAAATATTTGCAATCAAATGTTCATTTCATTTGATGGTCCTCAAAGTCCTGTGGATATTTACAGATTTCCATTGTCGATTGACATTACCGCATGTAGGTGCAGAAATTCTGTAGGGAGAAGGTTTAAAGGTCAGCCAATTTCTAGATGGTAGATCTTTTCAGAGAAATAGAACTCTTTACTCTACAACAAAATGAAAAAGAGAAATTATTTTCATCACAAGATAAAGCTTTATGTATTTAATTGGTATACTTGATTTACAAACAAATCGTTACTCTGTGTGCTGTCACCGGTCCTTGTAACAGAAAAGGTCTGTTTTGATACAGAATCCACACGTTAGTTTTTACCAAAATTTCGAATTTTTTAATTACATAACATTTGGTATTGGCAGGATGAAGATGATAAGGAGGACTTCAACGCTGCATACGCTGCTCCGCGCATGTTCCTGACGTTTGACAGTAAGTATGAAAATGGTTACTTATTCTCATACAGACTTCATTCAGAAATGGAGGGAATTTGTATTCAAATAATAGCAGGATTCAGGAATCTCATATAAATGCTGTTTTACAAAATGTATCTAGCAAGTCACCTCAAATAATAGTCCCTTAAAATTTGAAAAATTTATATATATCTATTTATCATTATCTTATGCTTCCTAGAATTCACAAAAGAATCAATCTCAATAATAAATGTATAAGGTTCATACAGCTCCATATTTATGGATTTCACAGCCAAATTCAACTGAATATTAACTTTGGAGAAAAATTATCTGTGGAAACAGGCTTTAAGACTAATTGTTTATTTTACATATATACATCTTTTTTGTCTGTTTTTCAGAGCCTTATAAGTATCAGTTGAGAGCCTATGTGTACCAGGCTAGGGACTTGCTGGCTGGGGATGAGACAGGGCTGTCAGGTAAGCCAGACTATACTCCATTATACCCATCCTGAAAATCGTTCTGAAAGTGGTGCCAAACACCAGTAAGAATATTAATTCGACAAAAATTAAAAAAATTATTTTATTTGTATAAAAAAGAAACACAGATAGGTTGATTTAGTAAGCTAAAGCTTCCTGACTGCTTATGATCCTCATTGACCAGCATAGGACAAGATTTGAAATCCATCATTAGTATTTTGTACCATTTTGATATGAGTAAAAGACTTCTTTGTATGACATTAACCAAACACTCATATACAGTCAACTCCGCAAATTACGAGATTGCACGTAACAAGGTACCGGTTGTTATGAGGAGATTTCTAATTCTGGTGCACTTTCTGTGTTTTCTTTGTAATTTTGAATAGCAAAGATTGGCTGTAATGAGGCAAATATCTTGCTCCCTTCAACCTTGTTATATGCCAAGTTGACTGTACATACACACACATTTGAAAACCATTACTGTGGAATGAGATTGACCTGCTGAATTTTAATGCCATCCATGAATTTATTTTATCACCAGACCCATATGCCAGAGTGAGTATGCTGACCCAGAGCTCAGTCACAGAAAAGGTACCCAAGTCTCTGTGTCCTACATGGGATCAGACTCTCATATTTGAGGAGATAGAAATATATGGTAACCCGGGAACCCTGGAGGAGGCGCCACCGGAGATTGTGGTGGAGATATTCGATCATGACAAGTTTGTAAGTACATGTTCTAGCTAAGAAAGGTGAAAGTACTAACTCTTAGATATCTTATCTTTATCAGAATCAATATTTTATTTGTCAAATTTCAAAATTAGATACTAAAATGATATTCAGTTTAAATAAATTGATATATGTATCAAATGTATTTGTTATGAAGGGAATTATTTCATGTGTCCAGCAAAAAGTCTGTGGCTTGAGAGATGTTCTTAATATGTTTCCAGCACAGTGTCTCCTACGATATCAACCGATAAATCCATAGGCATCTTTCCAATATTTCTCATATATCAACTCAGAAATCAATATGCATTATGTACAATGTGTCATATGATATCAACTGAGAAATTCATATGCATCCAGCATATTCTCTCATGTGTCATTAAAGGCATATTTCATAACCAGTTATGATCTAATCAATGTGAAATAAAAAGTAAAACAACTGTCAGTGATTAGACATGACTGGATTCCATTCTTTGTGTCGGGCTGCAAATCTTCTTGTGCTAAGGATATTTTCAACATGATAAAGACTCCTGACTGCATAGGATGAAATCCCAAGTATAGACTATCGGTATAACATATGGAGCAAGCATCATATACATCAGCTAGTGCTACTGCAGTAGAAGTGAAGGGTTGATAAGTAGTGTTAAACTATAGTAACACAAAAAACAAACATTCTTATTTATTTTTTTTTTCTTCAAGGGATCCAATGAGTTTCTGGGCAGAACTAAAGCGCATCCAATGGTCAAGCTTGACCCCTCAGATGCCAGGATGCCAGTTCTCCAGTGGTACCCCATTAAACGTGGCAGTGAAGACGGAGGAGAGCTATTGGCTGCTTTTGAGCTATTTTTGGTACGTAGAGTTCAGTGTCATTGTAAACACTTCCCATTTCTTCTGCTATTATAATCTGCTTAAAAGACTTGAAGCACAAATATTTGGAGAAGGGCAGCAAATGTCTATTAATCCTACTGTAAGCCTAAAACACTTCATCAGATTGGAAAACTTCAATGTGTATTTCAAAATTACAAATAGGTGCAATTATTGTAATTTGCAAATTAAGTAGTACACATTATTTCAATAGATTTGCATTTAGACTTGATATAGATAATTGTATCTATATTTGCTTTGTTCACCTGATTTATAAGTTTCCAGTTTTGTATCCAATTATCATTTCTTAGTTTGCTTTCAAGCCTTATTTTGAGTTATGCGACTTTATTTTAGCTTATTTCATTTTATTGTATCAATTCTGTCTCTTATAAATACTACTTTGTTTTAGATTTTTATTTTGTATGTGTACTTTTGGGTTCTGTACTGAGGGGACATGGTTCAAATCTGGTATTTGTCATATGGAAATTTTACATCAAATCAGTACAGAATAAAAAAAAAAAATCAGATAACTTTTTCATGACTAATCATGGTTTTTGTCTCTGCTTCAAAAGTTGTCAGTTTCACATCAGGTGTGATTCTACTACAGTAGGCAACAATAGGTTATGTGAATAAAGTATTCTTGAAAAAAATGAAACCAAAAATCTAACAGTAGGCCTACTGATGACCTTGTACTGGTGGTATTGTACTAGTGTCCAGCTACATGTCTGATCAGTGCCCAGCTAAACTGCAGATTTAACGATTTGAAAATAATACAACATGTTTGATTTGAAGTAAAAATAGAAACAATTTTGCCAGATCTTTTACTCCCTTATTAATCTGGAAAGATTTTGAAATTACAATTTTTTCAAAGGAATAATCCAACCCAACAAAATAATTTGCTCTGAATCTTAGAATAACATTATCATGATAAAAGTCCCTTCCATACATATATAGTTTGTGTAATTTGTATGCACTTGGCCATAGTCTTGATTTGAAGAATAGTGTAAGATATATTTTTGTGTATCAGAATGCACAATGGTAATTTCCTAGTTGAAATTGGTTAGATTGACATTTTTTATACAAGGTACACGAACTGTAGAAATTGACAACTTTTAAGCTTGTTCTAATTTTTGGCCATCTTCATGTTTTGTAACACAGATACCAGACAAGAATGCATCTATGGAAAGTCTGGTCAGTACTGGTAGTGCCACCTGGTGGATTGGGTGGAATGCGTAGTCATAGCACTAATACTTAGAATACTCCTGTAGTATTTATTTGTTTGAATGACCCGAGTTTTCTTTCTAGAATACTTCAGATTAAAATCAGGCTTGTCATTGATTTCACAAGTACTGTGACGTAATTTTATCTATATTGAGTGTTCAGATTGAAGTTTGAAATACATGAGACAGAAGGATCGTTTGTCGCAATACTTTTCTAAACTTAGCTCAAGATAATGAAGACCAAATAGAAAAAAGGTCTCTTACAGACCCTTATCTGTTTGTCTCTCATGCAATGAAACTATCATACTATATTTTGCCAGCCTACTTTTATGTATGTACTTGTAAATATATATATCTTCTTTCTTTGTCCAAATTTCATGTTCATAATATTTTGTCAGAAAAAAAGAGTCATTCAAACAAATAAAACTTCGTTAAAGGACAATGCACTAACTAAAAAAATTTGACTAATGAAATTTATAAACAGAATTGACTTTCTCACAAAATATGAGTCTATTTTGGGGAAAGGGATTAAGAAACTGTCATTAAGCCAGGGGAGGGGAACAAAGAGTCTGAATAAATGCATTGTAGGAGAAATAATTATCAGGTGAGGTCATGTGTGGTGTTGTTTGTTCATCGAGTGAGTCTTAGATTCATTATCCTCACATCCCTATCTGTCTGACATTAAATGAATTCTTTCTTTGATCTGGACTATTCCATTGATTCTAAAGGGATAAGAGGTATTTGTTTAGTGCCTCCTTTGATATCTAGTATGCTTAGCCAGAATAAATCCATTTGCTGCTACTAAAAAGTATTTATGTAAATTTTACAAAAGTTAAGGCGAGGGGTATGTACCAATTACGTGTAGTGATTGTGTTTAGCTATTGTTACTGTTTGGCATATATGTATTTCTGTGCATGCAAGTGTGTTAAAGTTTGTTTGGATAATGCAACACACACACATACTGCTCCTGGCTGAAGATTTGGCCCACTAATTAGTTTTACATAGGGGTCAATATTAACATGTCAAATATGTTCCCAACAGGACATTACAGATAGATATTACTCTGTTGGCCTATGTAGGAGATCCCTGCACAAATCCTGAAATAAACTCAAAACCAAAGAAATTAATGTATATATTTTTCATTTTATAATTTTTGCTATCCATCTAGAAATGAGTAAAGTTTTAATAAGATTATATTCAAATACAGTAAACCCTGCTCTAGTGACCACCTGTATATAAAGACCACCTGGTCACAACGACCATGTTTTGCTTTCCCCAATAGTCCAATTTGAGTACAAATGACCACCTCATCGTAGGTCCAAAGTCAAGCCACACTGCAGTTAGCTGTCCCTGTCTTTAAGATGAAAAGTAAAAAACAAGGTCCCATATCACTTTAGGTGTCAGCATGTTTAAGAACCCTTCTTCTTTAATGGTCATAAGTGCCAAATTTGTCACTCCTCACTGGCACATGATGACGTCTCCATATAAGTGAAAGATTCTTAAATGAGACGTTAAACAACAAACAACAACACAACCCCCTCCCCTGCAAAAAAAAAAAAGACAAACATGTAGAGTTGGTCTATAACAAAGTCAAAGGGGATTGATTTTTGACTTCGTTATAGGCATCCTTCGTTTTAAGCATCATAATTTACTTCATATATAGATGAGTAGCAATTCTTTTCTGGAATTTTATTCCTCTTTTTTATAGCACTGAATTTGTTTTAAGCCGATTTGTTATAGATCGACTCTACTGTATATCAGATGCTTTAAAAATTGGAAAACAAATGTAAAGATTTTTTCAATATACATGTACATGTACATTGTAGTAATTTGAAAGACTCTGTTTGAAAATGTAGACAGGGGTGAGAGGCTGTCTAAGATTTTCATAGTTTAATTGAAAATGATTTTATGTAATATCTTTATCTTGGCAATTGCATGTTTGATAACTGCTGATAAATAATATTAACTGTCAAACGTTCTTAGACCCATCAGTTCTGTTAGATTCTGAAGTTTCAGGAAAAAATTGCAAAGTCTCTCTATTGAGGAATCCAAACAAACTTAATTCATTTTGTCTTTCAAATGCCCCATGGGACATGTAACTGTGGTAGAAACAATTGGGTCACTAGGATTCTGTATTGTTCTAGATTTTGTAGTCAGATTTTGTAGTTGTTCAGCAGGGGTTAATGTGTGTGTCTGCAGTTATCCAGGATTTCATGTCCAAACACAGCTGGCTTAGAGTGTATATCACTTTTTCATCTCATTTATTTCATCCTCAGTTTGGTTTGTACATGTATGGCTTCATATGCAAAAGTAAATTTTATCATACAGTCTTGAGAGACTATGCTTACAAAGTAAAGTGTTGAAGAAATTCCTTTTCACTCTACCTCTGTTGTGAGACCACCTGGCTTAAAAGACCATGTTTCTGTGGTAAATAGGATGGTCTCTCAAGACATTCATCGGTTTCTTACTTTTTGAAATCAATATTTAATGTATGAAATTAGAATTTGAAAAAGATTATTGAAAAAAGTGGATTGAACAACTTTTCATATGGATTGACAGCATTAGAAGCCCAGCATGCATCTTTGTAAATGTCAAGGTCACATTAGTCTTACAGATGTTATGCCATGAT
>JACSZP010008202.1:5834-19192 GCA_016161895.1 Pinna nobilis | reverse complement strand
CCCCCCGAAAAATATCCTGGATCCGCGCATGCAGAGATCCGTATTTGTCCAATATACAAGTACACATTATGTGTATATTGACTCCTAATTCTTCCGGCGATTGACACATTGATAGTTTTGATTTTCATATTTTTACCTGTCTCAAATTCCAGGTATAATAATGAAACAAACACAACAAGCATCAACTTCAATGTGACCTTGAATCAGCCCGTCACTCCTGCCATTGAAGAGGAAGTGGCGACATCTATGAGCACAGTGGTAGCTAATGAGACTCCATTATACTTGAACGGACAATTAACACCAATCATTACGGACTCTCCTTACATACAAGTTCTCCTTCTGAATGGAACAGAATCGTGGAGTGAGTATCCATAAAAAAGCAATAAAGCTCCCGACGGACTTTTCATACTGTTATCGCCTTTCACTTGAGTGAACCCAGTTGCACAATGAATTGTTATATCAAAAGTTGAAGTTCTAGCTCTTAATTTACTAAATACAGTGGCACCCACTTAAATTGAACTCTGATATATTGAAATTCTGCTTAATTTGAAATTATCTTGAATTTCCGAATAAATTACTTTATCACTATTTAAACCAAGGTATATTGATAACCTTGTTTATTTGAAAGAGAAATTCATTCTCCTCCGGTTAAAACGTATCCGGGTTCGACTGTATTTGGTTTAACGCTATTGCAGTTAGTTATTAACAAATTGACTAATAAAAAGTTTTATTTTAGAGTAATCAAAAGCAGTAATTCAATCATCAGTATGTTCAAAGTTAAATCTAACTACGCATTGATCTACTTTGCAACTAGGTCCTGTCATAATAATTTTTCGGATAACTGAGTTTTACTTTCGTTTGTTCGTCCCCTCCATATTCGGTATATAGTCAAACCTGTTTGAAGAGACCGTCCAAAGGAAGGAGAAAAAAGGGTCACATGTGACAGGTGGTCTCTTAATTCAGGTGATTTATGTAGTTAAAAAACATTTTGGGAACCACTCATGTAGGTCTCATTAGACAGGGTTTCCTTTAATTCAGTAATTTACTGATGTAGGCTAGATTGTATAATTTCACATTTATTGAATCTTTGTTACCCTTAAAATGATTTACAATTATTACAATAATTCTACAATACTTTATATCAAAATACATGTACTGTAAAAAATCTTATATTTCTGTTGTTTGTATTGTATTTTTCGCGTTGGATATATTTACGCAAGACATGAGTGAACTTGTTCAGCGTATGATAAGTTTTTTTTAAGTCGAGAGAAGCTACTGACTAACAAGTTAATGTTACAGGGGTTCAACAGTCTCGGTTAAACCCAGCATGTCGAAAAATCTATGGTTGGTATGAGTGTCTGACTTGCCGATATGGCCTTCCATTGGATTGAGTACTGTCCGACGTGTTCCATACCGATTGTTAGACCGTTCTTTACACACCTACTTTGACTACGAATTACTCCGTTTATCTTATTAAGCAATAGGACTCACTTTGGGTGTGACTGATCATCAGAAAATGCTTACTCCTCCTAGACACCTGATCCCACCACTGGTGTGCCAAGGGGTCCATGTTTGCCCAAATCTTTTAAATTTGTCTTCCTTACGGGAAACATGAGATCAATCACTGTTCGTTACCTTTATCTTTTCATCTTTATTTCAATATCGACTGGAATATGACATTGATACATATATTATTTCCTATACTTCTCATTTCTTTTCAGTTCCCCTTGGAAACTTAACAGACAGATGCTACCTGTTTAATTTACATGGGGCATGTTTGAACAATGGAGTGTGTGTTATAGATAGTAATGGTGATCCAGTCTGCAGGTATGTGATGAAAACAGAAAATCCAATTGTGTTTTGTTTCTTTGTTTGACTATCGTAATTTCTTGTGTATTATCCGCGGGCTAAAACATAGAAATGCCTCCTGTGAGCTACCTGATAAAATGTTTTCAAAAAAATAAATTCCAACATTTGCTGGCTTTCTGATGTCTTTCAAGTTTACAATTTGTATACAGTCAGAAGTATCAACGAAAACATCAAATTTAAAAATATTTTTCTTCAAATTTATAAAACTTCAAATCTCTCAGCTCATAGCTGTAACGCACGAGTAGATGTTTTAAACTCGTCTAGGCCTTCTAATTAAAATTAAAATAAAGAATTAAAAACATAAAAACGGCATTTTGTAGTGTACGGTCTATACAAGGTAGCAGGCAATACACAAAAAATTACGGTAATGTTGTTTCACGGCACGGCCTGTGATTGGCATTTCGGACAGTGATGGAACTTATCCTAGGCTTAATTTCACAAAACATAAGAATTTATAGAAGTCTGAGAATTTTTTCAATTTTAGCTTCTCAACCAATCAGGATTCGGTGTTTGGTATAAAATTTTCACCGACTGAAGAAAGCTTTTAAGTTTTATGGTATAAATCCTGATCAAAATATACTGTGTAGCACTAAAATCCGATGAAACCCGATGGAGAAGTCATATTATGTGATCTCATTCGGACCTCGTGTCTCCCATAACATGTACTGACATTTTTATCAATCATTGCTTGTACCTTAGATTTCTGAAATTTCTGTACTTTTGATTGGATATTTACAATCTCTTATGGGATTCACTCGATCTTTGTTCAGTACAACCTAAAAAAACGCACATTGATGATTCTTAAAATATTTGCTATTGTTGTTGTATGGTCGGTTCACTCCTACTCAGAATATTTCCTTTACAAGGCATGTATATGGAGACGTCACCGTGCTGATGACCGCCTATACCTTTTGCCTATGCTCGGCACTTAAGGCCATTGAGCATTTAGGGTTTCTTAACTTGTCGAAACCTGCTGAGACACGGGGCCTCGCTTTGGACAAAGGGCTGAAAAAGACGTCCGAGCAACGAAACAGTACCTGCCTGATTCAATGTCTCAGATTAGTCCCGATTTGGTCATTATTGGCGTTGTATTACACACCGGTAGGTGGAACCAAGGGCAACGCTGACGGCAAATCAATTCTTAGCTACCCTCAGTAAGCAAACAGTGTTATATATACTGTAATTCCAGAAAATTTATTGTTGCGAATCGGAAATTATGCATTTATTCGCGACACTAAATTTTCGCGCGTGTGCATGTTAGGTATAAAACTTTATGTTGTATTGAGCATGTTAATTTCAGATCAGTATATTTAGCGAGAACTTTATTTGTGCGAGTAAATGATCTCGCGTAATTACGCGAAAATTAAATTTTCGCGAACAAAACCTGGGTTGGGCACCATAAAACTTGAAAATTGACTGTCTTGAAGTCTGGGAATCCAGTCTCTCGGCCAATCAGAATTCAGGATGAGCTGGATTTGAGAATATTTTTACACTTAAGTAAATTCACAGGTTTTATGGTGCCCGGCCCTGATTTAAAGTATCGGTCATGTGAACAGTTGAAGTAACTCTTGGTTGAGGATTGATACTATAATCTGGACGAATCACTTTTGAGCAAATGAGTCCGGACTAATGATACATCATTGTATACAACTACATTATCCTGTAGCTTCAATGACTTCCGCATTTCTTCACGTTTCATATTCTACTGCTATTTATGCTAATAATGAATAACGCGATTTGATGTGTGTGTGGTTTTCTCTAAATTTCAGTTGTAGTGCAGGCTATGCAGGCGAATACTGTGAGTCTCCACTACTCAGAACATCTGATTCTGCATCCAACGAATTAACGGAGGTTGTCCTACCAGGAATATCCATCGCAGCAGCCTTACTCCTGCTCCTAACTTTCTCTGTCATTGCTTGCCTAAGAAGAAACAACAAGGGTATACCGGACGATGAACGCGGAAGCGTTGAAAGGTTTGTCTGATAGGTTTTTCTTGGTGATCAAATGTTTGTTATCTATCTTCAATAAGTTTTGTCATGATGCACACCAAAGTGACAGATTAATAAGCTAAAACATTTCTAGATGTAATGTCTTGATAATAGTCAGGCTGACTTTTTATGGATCTAATTGCTCCGCATTAGTGTTACTGTAACTGTAAATTGTACTTGATGAATAGCGAACCCACGACCTCACGAAACTTTTACTCCTTCATGATATTTGTTTATCATTGTTGACGAAATGTTTGACTCTCCTTTCGAATGACCATTGAACAAGTTGAGGAACAGGCGTGCAGTAGTCCTTTTGTAGGAAAGACCTATGTTTTTATTTAACACTAAGGAAATCGTCATCATTTTTTGTCGTGAGCTTATATTCACGTGGATATTCCGTGAAATCCGAAAAAAAATCCGAAATTGACCGAGGCTTTAGCCGAGGTCAACATAAAGATTTTGAGGTTCATATTACATCATATTTACCGCCACAAAAGTCCACAATTGTTTATTATATACTAAAGTGTTAAATACAGGGTTCAAGTTGAAATTTCTTATGATACGGCACAAACGTTTTATAGTAATCGATGTCGCATGAAAAAATCGGTGTTCATTAACTGTTGAGAACCAGTCACGTGTAAGGGGTTTAACCAATAAGAATGGGTATTTTAATGAAGTATATAATAAATAGTTTTGTCGATAACATGCGGACATTAGTAAAGCCGTAATTTTCAAACCTTCCATAACTTATAGTCGTTGCCCTCATTTTTACCATGGACTGAATGTAGCTATTTTAGCTATTGTGAATTCAATGCCATTGCCGTGAGAAGTCGTAAGTACAATGTATTTACTCTCCCTCAAACATATTCTACTTCACTTACCTAATTCCTTCAACTTTACAGTGAGGATAACCCGTTCCCCCGATTCCTAATTCCGTCTACGAATTTACTTCCACATTTTGGAAAAGACTGGCGAAACTTCTCTGATGGTCCCAGCACATGGGGTAGCTCTGATGGAAATCTCAGTTTGCACAGGAGCCCGATTGTTGTGCCCAGTCCATATTTCTATGAGGATCCGCCGACGGAAGGTTCAAACTTGTCTGGAAGCGACAGTGACGATGGTGAGTAGACATACTTACTCTGCATGAACGAAAGAAATTTTTTTTGACTTTTTCTACAAGACTCTGGCACATACATAAAGCATCAGTTACCCTGAAAAACAGGTATCGTTTCCGCAGGAGATATATTGCCTTCAGACAGGAAGTCCGATGGTTCGAGTAGAAGCTGGAGCATGACCTATTTCAGCCTTCAGAAGCTAGAATAAAAATTGCAGTCCTGGACCAGGCATTAAGCTTGGCTCGTCACAGTGAGTTGATGTAGGGCGACAAAATTTCGCTATGCTTGGCACTTATGACCATAGAGCAGGAAGGGTTATTTAATGTGCCGACGTCTTCTTTGACATGGGACCTCGAGTTTTACTATCTCATACGAAAGACAGGGACAGCCAATCGCAGCGTTGCTCGAATTCGAACACATGACTACACGATCAAAAGGCGATCACGCTAACTTCAAAGCCACGGCGGCCCCAACAATGCTAAGCGTGTTACAGAGATCCGTCATTGCATTGGGAGAGGCTTTGGCATACCTAACAATCTGGATGTCTGCATTACTGTGGTGTCGCCACCTTTTTGCTATAACTGTTGATCCAGAATATTTTGATGTTTTACTTTTTCAGATCCAGAATCGGACTCAGTTCCTGACTGGATGAGCAATGTGTTAGCTAATGTTCCAGATGTAAGTACATGTATATTTATTTTAGATTTTTGCTTCAAAGTGCAACAAAAGTATTGAAGTATTTTTCTCGCCTTCAAGTATATTGCTACTTTTTTATGCGATTTATCAGCATGGTGTTTCACGTTCAACTAAGTTGTACCCGCTTTCTGTTGTTTTACGGCCCCTTTAAAATATTTCAATAGAGTAAAGTGTCGTTGAATCCAAGTGAAATCTTTCTCTCTCTCTCTCTCTCTCTCTCTCTCTCTCTCTCTCTCTCTCTCCCCCCAGGTCTCACTCTAGAAATTGATTCATTTATTCCAAATATCGCTCTATTTTATGCTTTTAATTTTACAATCGTTACTTGAAGTCTCATTATGAAATGAAATATGTGATCATTTTTGCATCATTACTATTTGCTCCACAGAGATTTTGTAATACCCGAATGTGGTGACACATTTCCTCATAACCAGTCAAATTTCGCCCCCAAACAGTGTAAAAAAATCGGAAATCGAGTGTACAAGGGGAGCATACATTATGATTTCGAGCTTCAGAAATATGTATTAGTCTGTCCTTATTGATAACACCAAAATTATTCTTGATTTCATGTATCATTTCGTTTTTATTTTATGTGTTAAACCAGGGATGCTCTGATCAGATCTAACTTTGAAGAGTAGTTCGTGTCCTCGGGTTTTAGAATTCTGATAAGAAACCGGAAACATTAAGTTGGACATATTCTTCATTCATTTATTATTCCTTGCTTTATTTGTCTCTTTTTCATTTCTTACAACAGTTTAAGATAGAGCGGCCTCTGGTGGAGACAGAGCCCTCGGAGGCATTTCTGGACTGATTACTCACAACAAGGTTCGTATTTAAATATTCTTACTCGTATAGGTCGATTCAAATATTGGTTATAGGTTTTGATGTTGTTCAACGTCCCACTCAGAAATTTTTCAATTACTGTTAATCCAGAAAATTTCGAGGAACTTTATTTTAGCGAATCGGTAGTAATGCATTTAATTGCGACACTATATTTTTGCGCATGTGCATGTTATGATGAATAGTTTATGTTGTACGGAGCATGTTAATTGCAAGTCAGTATATTTAGCGAGAATTTTATTTTCGCGAATAAGCGCTCTCGCGTAATTACGCGAAAATAAAATTCTCGCGAATTAAATTATTTACAGTATATGGAGACGTCACCAATACCACCGAGGTGCGTCATATAGGTCTATGCTCGTCACTTATGGACATTGAGTAGTGAAGGTTCTTTAACGTGCAAAAACCATCTGTGACACCTACTGTCTTAACTGTGTCACACGAAAGACAAGGAAAGCCAACTGCAGAGGGCATAGACTGGAAGTCAAGACCTTGATGACGAACATGCAAACTAGTGAGACATGACGTCCCAATTATGGTAGGATACGACAAAGTTTTGGTTCTCTGTGCTATGTTCTGTCATTATGAAATAAAGGCATAAAGCGAACACACATGTTATCGGTTTAACGCTAGTAAAATTTAAACGCATTTTAGTTTGTTGTTACCAGAAAATCTCATTTTAAAATCATTGACTATTTTTACTTTACAGGAAACGTCTGACCGGCAGAAAAAAAGAATCCGGAAGTACCAGAGTTGTCAACCACCCCGAAACCGAGAATGACTTTATCACAGCATGAAATATAGATACAATGTATATAGTGCTGAATGAATTTCTCAGACTTTGGCATGATGATTAAAGATACATTATCCTTCGTATTGGGTATTGCAGAAGGATATTGTGATATTGTGAAAATCACGGAAGTCAATAAAAGGTGTGAAATAAGACAATATCCACTTCAATTTGTAAAGATGTTGTTAAAAATATAGACATTATGAGCTCCTGCTAATGTGATAAAATGTTTCAACTCACACAGAGAGACTCTTGTCCCTAAAACAAACCTTATGATTCAAATCAATTTTGATCAAAAGTTCTTAAGATTTTATATCAATTATTTGTATTTAACAACTGACAAGTTTATTGTCTATATTTTACAAGAACAAATACATTTAGATTTCCATGGAAATAAACATTCGACAGATTTATTCATTTTTTATATACTAATATAAAAACTGTATTAATATTTTTGAGAAATCGACGATCCACAACTGCGAGTGATTTAAATCGCAGGATCCTTAAGAACAAACAACAACAAAGGCTTTTGTATACTTGCACTGGATATTTTTGCAACCATGTATAGATTCAAAGTACATACGCAGATCATTGGATAAGTATATGCAATGTCAGATAAATAAATATAGAAAATTTCGTTACATGCTTAACTTAATAGTACAACGAATTAAGGAACAAGTGTAATGTGTACAATAAAGAACATTTACGCTTTTTTTTTCTTGCCAAGAAAAAGGTTGTTGTGAAATTATTGTGTGACTGCATAGTTTGTATGATTACGATTAACACATTTACTTTGTAATTTTTCTGCGTCATTGTTTTAAATTTTTATACTTAAAAATATTAGATTTTGATCTCAAAAAAGTTCCTTCATTTCTATACTCTATCTCAAAGATTTTACAGTACCGTAGATTTTCCAGTTCAGGAACTATTACATGACCATATTATATCCAAAAATTGAATAGTTTACTGTATAGACGGAAACATCCGCTGCCGGTTTAATTTTCGCTTTCGGTTTAATTTGATCGGTACATTTGACGGCGAATTTACAATATATGCAACATATGCAATGTATACTTGAAATATTTAATACCTGTAGTCATAGAGGTGATGGTGATTTATCTCAAGACTTCAACGAGGCTTTTTGTCTTAGAATAGCGAAAATGACCAGAAACGAAAATTTTCGGGAATTCAGTATAGTATCCATAAATATTCTTGTATTTGTCTATCTAGTCCCGTTGTTTTCTGACTAGATAGTAAAGACCATTAGGTTAGATTTGTTGGGAAAAGTAATACTTTATCCCATCGTATTTAAAAATTCAAAACCAAATTTTCCTTCAAATGTATTTTGTATTGATTTTACAGTGAAATTTCGTTATTAAAACCACCTATGTGATTGATTTCACTTTGACCAGTCGAAATGTATGTTTGTTTTAACCGAAATTTTATTGTTTATATAATTATCTTAATATCGATTATTGTATAAAGTCATTTCAAATATTTATTATCATTTAATATCATCTTTATAATCCTAATGTGGGTGTATATTTTTCATTATAATTTAGACAAAATATGGGTGCCAAATACTTACAAAAACAAAGATGTGCTTTATGCATATGAAATGTCTAAATACATAACGTAACTGAAGTTTAGAAATATTGCAAATTCCCGGTTTTCAGAAATTTAATACATCTATTGAAGATATCTCATTTTAGTTAACATTTAACTGTTATCAAATTACATTTATAATTTTGACGTTGGATATAACAATGTCAATATATCAGTAAGTCCCTCACAGGCAATTTTGTCCAAATTTGATAGATATTTGGCTTTGAGGGAATATGTATCTAACTAACTTCCTGTAAAAAGAACTTTCGGTAAACTCATTTCAAATTCAATTTAATTAATACGAAATACTTCAATTTTGGTTATGTACGGATTTAGATATTCCATATCCGATATTTTTAGATATTATTTTAAAATGTATATACATATCTTTTATAGACCTATAACAATATAGTAGATTTGATGACAAGTACTTCAAATTTATGTTAGCTCGAGTTATTATTTTTAACCAAATCTTATGCCGCCATCTGATTGCTGAATATCATGTCCTCTTTACCAGAGTGCTCAGGCTGACATATCTCTTCGACGTTCTGCAAACTATAAATGTCATAGATTTTCAATGCTATTTTTGAGCTAGCGAATCTTTGAATAACTTGCTCAGTAGATTGACAATGGAGAATGATCAAAAGTTAATTAGTTAACACTTCACCTGTAAGTGGAAAAATTCCATGAATTTTATGCCATAGAAGTGCTCAAATAGTTTTTATTATGATGGAGCTTGATTTTATGAAATTGCTTGTTATTATAGTCATATATACAATTTATATAATAAATTTGGTTATGCTGTGCAACCTTCTTCTGGCGTAGAATATATAAAATTAGTATCGCTTGTGTTTATAAGCAATGGAGCAACGTCAATCAGACGTTTTAACTCTCAAGCAAATTATCCAGATAAAGAAAGCACCAGGATGACTTGCATCTAGATTAAAAGCAACTATAAATGTATACAAAATGTCACAAAGACTGGATACCTTGTTACAAAACTTTTAATTTGTTATATCCAATGATAAGGCAGTATATCTTATAAAAGCCAAAAATAAATTTTCAGACCAAAAAGAAATCAATTATACTGGCAATAACACTAGTTTTTTGTTACATCTTTCTCCAAAGTAGTTGCAACATGCCTTTTATTTCATAATGAAATTACATGTATACATACATGTATATTTAGTATATTATGTGTAAACTTCACACAAACTGTACTTGAACCATTTTTCTTTATAGCTAATTGGAAAACCAATTAGCATAGATATAATTTTTTGTTACTTATTCAAAAGCCATTCATTCTGTAGAAAAATTCGAGATGCATAAAGCACTGGTATGTAAACATGCATTAGCTTACATCAGTCAAACTTTGATGAGGTTAATTCCATTTTACCGTTTTTGATGTTACATTGTCTCAAAATCAAGGTTCATCTTCAAACTCGCTAGCTTTTCCCATGCATGTATTTGTATTGATAAATTAAAATATCCTTGTGCACTGTATTTCCAAAACTACCAGTTGAAATTTATATTTATGTATGAAGTTCTTGACAAAGAAGATTATTTTTCCTTTTTCTGTTATGCAAATTTTATGTTTGTTGGGTTCGTCTATCCACGATACTTATAGTAATTCTGTTGTGTATTAAAAAGACTCTGTTACATTGTGTTCGATGGTACTTCCATTCTGGAAAAGGATACAATTCTTTTCATATCAATTTTATTTCAGGTTTCATCTTGTATATAGACTCAGAATTTAAATTCTATAATAAAGTACTTTTCAACTGACCTTTGTGCGAGTCGGACGTTAGCTTCCAAAAATAACTGTCTAAATATGAAAATTAAGAAGTTGTGCAATTTCGTTGAATTGGTGAACTTTATATCTAAGATTCCAGTCAATAAATTTATATTTTCTATTAGACCCTCTTTCTTTGTTTTTAATATTTTCTAAATACAGCAGCAAATGAAGTTTTTCAAAATCATATTTTAATTTCGTGTCATAAATTGATAATTAACTAGCCGAAAATAACTGCTTGTTGCATTAGCATGTATATCTAATAAGTTGTTGTTGTTTCATGGTTGTTACAGTCAAAACATGACAATTGACCTCAAGACTTCCTAAACATCGTGGTTTACAGAATGAGTGTACTTCATCTCAAAACAAAATATTAATAAACAATAAAAATGAACTTATGCGTAAATCCGAGAGATCAAGTACATCTCGGTTTCAACTTTTGGGTCATCAAGAGCCACCTGTGTTTCCCCTTGCAATAAGATTTTGTTGTTTCATCATTATTTTCATTTATATCATGGTAAATGACCAATGCTTTATCCCATGCAGTTAAGTATTTATAGTGTGCCCACACACTCTGCAACATGAGTTCTATTTTTTACCATCTCATCCAAAGGACAGTAATATTCATCTCTGCATTTGCTTCAATTTCAATCCTAGGTTGCTGTACAATCATCTAATGTTGTTGTATTGTTGCTTAGCATCCCACTCAAGAATCTTTCACGTATATGGAGACGTCACTGTGTGTCAGTGAAGGGCCACAAATTTGTCCTATACTCGGCACTTATGGCTCTAGAATACGGAAGGTTCTTTAATGTGCCATCACCTACTGTGAGACGGGACCTTGATTTTTAACAGTGTCATCCCAAACGCAGGGACAGTCAACTGCAGCCTGGCTTACACTGGAACCCCAGATGTCTCAATCACGTGGAACACACTAACCACGAGACCACAGCGGCCCATACTGCAACATGACTTCTATTTTTACCATCTCATCTAAAAGAGAGGAAAATTCATCTCCGTATTTGCTTCCATTTCAATCCTGGATCTAGTTCAACAACAAGCATTCTAAGAAGGGGAGACAACTGACTTACATTTGTATAAAGTCCACCAATGACTTTCTTAACTGTTTTAAAATGAAACACTCATTTTAAATATTACAGGGCATTTCACTTCACATTTCATTCTACGTACACAGAGTATTTGTGTTTTATGGGTGTTGTCAAACCGTCCAATATTGTTGTGGTATTGTTGAACTCCAGAATCTTTCTATGGAGGCTTCAATGTGTGCCAGTGAAGGGGACAAAGTTTGCCTATGCTCGGCACTTATGGCTGTAGAGCAGTGATGGTTATTTAATGTGCCAACACCTACTGTGACAAGAGACCTCAATTTTTACAGTAACATCCGAAAGACAGGAACAGCCAACTGTTACGTGACTTGGGCTTGAACCCCTGATCTCTCAATCAGAACTCGAACACACTAACCACTCGGCCACAGCGGCCTCATTTAACATCCAATACAATAATATTTAATTCCTATGAGGTCGTCACCATGAAGAAATCTGCATCGGCAATACCATCTCCAAAAAAATATTTCTACAAGGTTGTCAATTCCTTTTCAACTATAAAAAGTTTATACAACAATGATAAGCTACTGTAGTAGGCTACAGTAAGGGGTCATAAGTATTGGCGCAAAATCACAACGTCCATTGACTCATTTGTTTTATGCCATCAAACTCTTTACTACCTCTCCTCTGTTATCCAAAGTCAGAAAGTCTTATTATCAAAGGTTCAATGACAAAACAAATAGTCCCTCATTATTACAGAGTGCTGTTAAGTCATTTAAGGTTCCCATCCTATCGTTTTGTAACAATTCAAATGACACTATGATCAAACCCGTCAGACAATTATTTGGGTCATCAACTTCTTGTGAATTTTCTGTACTCTCATGGAATTGCTTGAAACAATTATGTGAACATCTTGGTTTTGTTTCTAACATCTGTGCAAATTTCTGAGCCAAAAGACCAACATGGGACATCATAACAGGACCTCTTTCAACAGCTGGGGTTAAATCACGGCTTCCAAGAGCCATAAAAATGGCAGACGTTAAATAAAGCTTTGATGAATGCAAATAACTCTATTTTAGTATGTACGCAACTTCAGTGATCCCATTTTTTGACCCAATACTTTAATTATGAGATATTTTTTTGGTACAGAATCAGTAGAAAATGATGATACACTTTATTCACCTTATGACATCGCCATTATGCGCCAATACTTATGGCCACCTACTGTATATGTACAATTAAAACAAAAGTAGCGTCATACAAGAGAAATTCACAATTATACATAAACCCTTGTGGCCTTGGCCATTATAGATTTTTTAACTCTATAAATTTTCACTTTGGACTCATCTCTATGCAAATTGCAGTAGCAATTGTATATTGTAATAAACATCACACAATATTAGCTCAAATGAGTCTAATGCATACCGGTAATAAGTTAGACTGTTCTGTAGTGAAGTTTATCTCACCAAGAATGGTGCCAAACGGACTAAAATGAAATGGTCTTAAATGACAGTAAATCATGTAAGAAAGCATACCGATTAGGCTGTGTAAATTTGTTTGCACTTCAGTGACAGTAGTGACTTTCAGAAAATATCCATACCA
>JACSZP010008194.1:1088-19530 GCA_016161895.1 Pinna nobilis | reverse complement strand
GGGGGGGGGGGGGGGGGTGCTGTATTCTTTTCATTAGAGGGGAGATAGAGATATGCTTGACACTTACAACCTTAAGCAGTGAGGAAGCTTCAATATAATGACATCTACTTGGCACTGTAACATGGAACCTTGACTATTTACCATTCTATTTTAAGGACTTGAAAAGCCAGCTTCATTACTGCATTGACAGAATTTAGAAGAAATCATCTGTAGTTTAACCCTAAACATACAACAAGGTTGACAGGGCATAAATGACTACATCACTAAAATTAACTTACAAGCAAAAAAGTAATATATGTTGTATAGATCTCCCCAGTAACCCAGAGAAATAAGTGGGGTTTTAAGTGTCAAACTTCTCGTTAATACACATTATACTAGCTAAAAAACATATAAATTAACACCAGGTCATGTTACCTTGATTTTCTCAGTTTCCCCTACATTTAATTAAATTGTAAATAACATTACACATTACACCATTTTTGACTGATTCATATGTGAATTTACATAAAGACTTTTAAGGCAGAAAAACCAGGGAATATTAAAAAAGAATCTGATAGCGTATTGTGGTGGATTGAGTTTCACAGACGAATGATGGGTTACATTAAGCGACTATAAATATATTAATTTAGGAAAGGAACAATTACAGAAGCCAGTATGACTCAAACGCTTGGTCTGTACCGATTCTGACCTCCATCAATGGCATGCAAAAAACTTATGCAAAAGATTTCTTTACTCAGAAGAATGTGCATGGACCAAGTATGAGCTCATGTTATCTTCAAATATTTACAAAATGTCCACCTTTTGAGATCCAACAAAGTTTTGTTGACCAAGTAATTAATGGTTGCCATTGATCTGTATGTTTTTGATTAAATTTAGGCAATATCTGCGATCCTGTGGGTAAAACGAAAATCAATGGCCATAAGTCTCTCATGATTTCCGTACAGCCGATATGATAAAAAATTTGAATATGACGATAGGGCATTAGCAATCACCAATTGTAATACAGAAATCAATCTGTGGGATATTGAAAAAGCAATTCTGAGAATATGCTATCATAAATGAAGTAAAAGAAAGTGACTTAAGTTTGAGAATGATGAAAAGCACTGTTTTTGTGTTTGATATGATTGTATTGCTGTTGTTGTTGTATTGTTGTTTAACGTCCCACTCAAGAATATTTCACTCATATGGAAACGTCACCTAGTGCCTCTGAAGGGCAACAAATTTTGCCTATACTTGGCACTTATGGCTGTAGAGCAGGGAAGACAGGGATGGCCAACCACAGCGTGGCGCTGGATATCATTGTTAAACATGAGTACACATATACTGGAGGTATAGATATGCCATCAATATGTATCCTTTGATAAGGCACTGAATCCATCACAAGGTGATCAAATAAAGATTCTGTGGTGTTAAAATCCAATCATACTAATGCATGTGTCCACTTGATTTATCCTCTGTCAAACCTGCCACCCCTGAAGATTACATTAGGATGGTCCCGATCAATACATCAAAACTCTGTTCATATCAAATCTCTGAGGTCAAAAGGTTCACTTTTTTTTCACTAGCTAGCAATCACCATGATTTTTTTTTAATATACATGTATATATAAACTTATAGTGTTTCTTTTTCAAAAAAACAAACAGTAATGATAAAATATACTGGTATGTATTGTATCAATACATGTAGGTATAGAAATATATGAAATATGAAAAATCATCAAAGTTCAAAAGAAAAGAAAACAGAATTATTAAAGTAATATAGCATGCAAACTTTGAATAATGTATGTCCATGGACAAAACCAGACTGTTTATCAGTCCTTTCTATCATAACCATTAGCATTTTTAATATGAATCCTGATATTTGTGTATTAAGTACAACAAGCCAAAGAAACTATGATATTGAAATGAAATTAGTCAATCATGAAAATAATCCATTGTCTTTATTACAGGTAGTTGTAAGCGTGTAATGGCTGTGTATCAGTAATATTGTGGAAAGAAGTGAAATGAATCAAGACATTCAACAATTCTTTCAAAAACCTAGCTGTGTTTTTCAAGGCCTTTTTAATGGCATAGGTGAAATACAGTGGAGTTGGTCTATAACAAAGTCAAAAGGGGATTAACTTTTCACTTCATTACAGTCATCCTTTGTTTTAAACATCAGAATTTAATACAATGTACATGTAAATATATATGGTAATTTTTTCGGAGATTTTATTCCCCTTTTTCATAGCAATGAATTCTTTTTAAGTTGATTCATTATAGACCACCTCTACTGTACCTACATGTAGGAACCAGAATATTACTCTCTTTCAGGGACACAGAACTAGCAATTTTGTGACCTGTACTAGGAACCAGAGGTCAAACACTGCCAACAAATGAGCCAATGCTAAGATGCAAACTTACAGTACTGGCCAAATTTGTTTAGTTGACTCATGCCAAAAGAACTTCTACAGGGTTACTGGGATGTGATTTTAAAAGTCCCAAAATCAATTAAAGTAGACAGTTGTACAAGAGCCCAATTTAACAGTAGAAGTTTGTAAGCATGGGAAAAGCAATGAATGTCAATCACAGAGAAGGCAGACAGTGATCTGATCCTGGAATTTTAAACTCTTCCTTAGGTGTAGATACCTCTGATTTATAAACATGCCTTTTATGTCTAACTTAACTTTTAAACAACACTCATATTTCAATATTTATTTAATTCATAGCTGTATATGTTCCTGTCTGAACTTAGGTCTCATATTCAACTGACAATCTTTATTCAAAGAAAGGGAAGTGACATAAGTTGATCGTTTACAACCCTGTGAATGAACCACATTTTGTCACTGATTTTTTTACCCGAATATCGCATACCTTCAAAGAAATTTGGGAGATTTATTTAGAATGTCATTCCATTGATACCCTTCCCCTCCCAGACGAGATAAATCATTTTCCAATCAGAGGTTAAAGTCACTCGATAGGAATTTATGTTCAGTCTAGAACTATACAAAAGAGACCTCAGGTAGTTAAAGAACTTGGACTTTTTTTTCTTATTTGGAAAACTTGTGCAACATAAATATCCAACAGAGGAGCTCTTACGATAATTGATGTCCTTGTTAAATCTGACGCACTAGCTACAAGATAAATTATCGGCACCAAAAATATCAGACAGACGAAAAACTATGGCCCTGCTTGGTGTATATGTTCTTTTGTTTCTGCAAGTGATGTTTATTGCTAACAGTGGAAAAGGGTTTGACCAAGGACGGTGATTGATTGCTGGGGTGGATAAAGGTTTTCCCTAAGTAGAAAAGAAACGTTATTACATGTAATGTACCTCACAAAAAAAAGGTAAAATTCTTCATAAGCTAAAGGACTGGTAATGGCTGTTAACAAGCTATATAGGCTTTGAGAGTGACACACAGAAATGAGATTGCAGCGTATTTCCATGGAAAAGGTACAAAAACATGCAAAAACCAAGATGGAGAGTCACTCAGTGCTACAACATGTGCCCTTATTGGTGGCAACTTTTTGTTATTGATATCTACAAACCCTTATATGAAGGTCATAACTGATAACAGCGATAAGTCAAGACTAAACCTGTAGACCTAACAAGTACCTAAATACATGTACCATAAGAATTCTACATGTATTTAGTCTTTCACACATGTACAGATATTTAGAAGTACACATTGCCTGTGACTTTTTTCATTTCAGCTGTATATCACAGCTGTATACCCGTCTTTTGTATGCAACACCTGTAAAATTGTCTTCTGTCGGCCCACCTGTGCTTCTTTCTTGTGCCTATTACATCTGCACAGACTGTGACAGTTCTGCATCTGTCTTTTGTTCATCACATTTATAAATTCTGTCACAGGCTTACTTGTCTTTTGCTGTACCTATGCTTCTGTTTTTGTCTGTCACACATGTCTATCTGTCTTGGTATTATAATATTTGTCCCACCTTCACAATTGTCTTCTCTGTTACACCTGTGTCACTGTCTGTTTCATCTGTGCTACTGTCTGTTATACCTGCACTCCTGTCTGTTACCACTATGTTGTCTATCACAACTATGATAGCTGTCTGTAACATCTGCACTACTGTCTGTAACATCTGCACTACTGTCTGTAACACCTACATGGTATCTTGTCTGTTACACCTGTGCCACTGTCAGTTACACCTGAGCTACTGTCAGTTACACCTGAGCTACTGCTTATTACACCTTTACTGCTATCTGTTACACCTTTGCTGCTGCCTATTACACCTTTGCTACTGTCAGTTATACCTTAGCTACTGTCTGTTACACCTGAGCTACTGCCTATTACATCTTTACTACTGTCTATTACACCTTTACTGCTATCTGTTACACCTTTTCTGCTGCCTATTACACCTTTGCTACTGTCTGTTACACCTGAGCTACTGTCTGTCACACCTGAGTTACTGTCTGTTACAGATGTGCTACTGCCTGTAACACCTGTATATTTGTCTTATGTAAGTAACCCCTGCACATCTATATAAAATACATGTACATACCATATATATTTTCTTCATCTCAATATTCCCTTTTATACCTTTAAATTCATATTATGTAAACACTTATTTTATGTCTTACAGTGCAGGTGATACTTGCAGTTTTATTCTTTTGTTTATATACCTTTAATTGAGCTTGCATATTTCCGACATAAATTTAACACTGGAAAGTATTTAAATTCTGTATTTTATGAGAGAAAAGTTCTTATGCAATGAAAATTTAATGTTATCTTCTTAAATTTGGAAATGGTAAGTCAGAATTTCTTATCAAGCATTATACATCCAGAATACCATTACATTAGCTTTTCACAAGCTTTTAGTTTTATTTTCTAACAAAAAAGTAATAATTTTATTCCAATCTGTTGGTAATTGACATGCAAAGCAATTTAATGGAAGAACAATTTTCCAACTTTTTTTTTCTCTGGATTATTTATGGCATCAGATAAATTTACAATAAGAGACAAAAGTCAGAAAAAAAGTTTTACCTGCACAAGAGTATATAAAAAGTGATTTTCTATATAAATATTCAAGGAGTTAGTGTATTATATCACAATCTACATGTATACCTTGGAGATATCAAGCACACATATAGCTGTTACCCTAAACATGAAGGGCTCTAACTATCTAAAAGTTGTATCTTACGAGTTTGTAAGTGTCTTGGCAATTAGCGCGTTCAATATTTCTGTATGTATTTCACATCGTAGATTTTGATTTAGATGATTTTTCTTGTCCATAAATTTAAATACATGTAAGCTGTGGATGTATTAATACACTAAATTTCAAATCGAATCATCTAATTTTTCTTGACATGTCTCAGAAGGGAACATTTAGTGAATCCTTTGTTTTGAGAGCCATGACATTTAAGACTAATGTAGTCCAACTCCAAAACGGCTGTAATAGTGACTGCAGAAAAGTCAAAACTAAATTTCTACTTCGGTTCAAATAATGACACCAAATACTTCCAAAATACCCCATTGAAACAATAAAACTTCGCAACAAATAAAAAAAAATCCTGGAGTTAATCGTTTAGTATGTTACTGAATTTTGAATTTGATGATGATAAAAAAAAAAAAAAAAAGAAGCTGTGACTCATTCACAATGTCTTGGTAGGCAGAAACACTTATGGAACGCTTGCTGTGCATCAATAATTTACATAGAAGCAATCCAATACAATCAGGAAGAAGCTCCGAAGTGATGCGAAAATGATAGAAGTGTTGCAACAATCGTGCACTAAAATGGAAAGCGGGGCAAATTCCTTCTTCTGTCAAAGGAGTATAATTGCGAGTTTCTTAAAAGTACACGTTCCACGATAAACCCAGGATGGAATGAGGCTAGTGGGTGTTAGGGGGATTCAACCCTGTTTCCTTCTTTTGATCACTTGAATGAGATTAAAATAGTAATTACATGTGAATGAAGTGAAAATTGGCTCAAATTGTTGAAAAAAGGACACAATTTGACTTAAGAGATGTGATGAAGACTAATCTTTTGGAACATGACCTTTCCAGAAGCCCATAAAACCGTGCAATACATACAGGAATATACACAGCTAGTTATCAAGTTGTATGTAGTGTGTCTAATCCCAAGAAAGAAATGTTTTTTGTTATTAATTTTCAACACTTGTATCCCACTCTGTCTATACATGCTCCAGCTGAATTATAAATACTTGGCACTTATGGCCGTAGAGAAGGGATTGTTCTTTAACATGCCAACACCTACTTGTACTGTGACACATGACCTTGGTTTATACTGTTTCATTGGAAAGACATGGACAGCCAACCAAAAGCCTGGCTGAGGCTTGAACCTCAGACCTCATGATCAGAAGCCAAACACTCTAACCACTAGGCCACAGTGGCCCAAATGTGGTCGAAGTCCAAGGTCAAGGTAACTAGGTGCAAAAAGGATCACAGTGCAAGGTCAAGATAACTAGTTCATCGCCAATGACCCTAGATGAAAGCCCTAAATTAGTTCAAAAGTCAAAGCTTAGGTTTAAAAGATATATATAAACATGTAGGCCCCTAGATTAAAGTTTTGTCAACAGACAGTTCCAATAATGACAATGACAAAGGGGGTATGACATTAGATCTCCAGGCTTTTGACTTATAAGATCTTTATATTCAAGTCTATATGATGAATCCCATTACTGTTATAATTATCCTCTGAACACCCCTCTAATGGAACATTGGAATTTTAATTTCTTGTCTTGTTGGCATAAAGTATATAACTATAAAGTTATTTTAAAACAATGAGAAGAATCAGAGCCCATATATAACTTCCCCATTAAATGAGTAGTAAAAAAAATGTTCCGATTCTCATGAGTGTCGCTTAGGAGCATCTTGAACTTTGCACCCTAATTCCATTAATGGAACCCTCATCTATGAATGGTCATCTTAATCTTAAATGGCTGCTGCATGCTTGTTGCACCTCTTGTCGGATATTGCCTCTAGTGGTAACCAATACAAAATCAATTTGTTCAAACAGAGAGGACTCCATAGGCAAGGTGTGAATGGCTTTCTGTTGGCCATCAAAGTCACTGGACATAACAGGACAGATGGTCATGGTCATTATTTTATCCTTTGATATTGTAGAATGTAGCTGACATGGTCTGAAACGACTAGTCATAATCCAGTCAAGCTGAATTAAAAATAAATGCGAAATGGAAAACCCACCTGTGACCTTGTCAGAAGTGACGTCCTTGGGGAGTACATCTGTTTACACACAGATGTTTACAACACACACTTGTATGTACAGGTAGATAGTTGTATACATGTTTTGTATTTGAGTGCACAAATTGAATTGATGTGCAGACATTTGCAAATTTCATTACATCATTATTTTCACCTTTTGTCCGTTACAATTCTTGTTAACTCATTGACATGATAAGTTTTCATATTTGCACTGGCTACAATTGATAAAGATAGGGATATCAATAATAGTATACAATCCTATCACCATTACATTTGATAATTTATTAATGAACCTCGTCTATGGAACACAACAAACTATCCTGCTGTCGTATATGGATTATAACAAAGAATATGCCATCATGACACTTGTGTACAACTCAAACTTCAGAGAACTCCCTCAGGGTATCATCTGATATTCTGATACCAAAAGCACAAGCTAAATTTCTTTACTATAACACAAATAATTTTTTGTTAGTTTAATATAGTGATGAAGCAGTAAGGATCATCTATAATATATGAATTATAGATGCTGACATTTCCAAAGAAAAATGTGATGAAATTATTGTCTGTGCTACTTTTATTGTAAATAACATTTGTAAGTTATTCTTATTTTTTTTGCCATTGATATTATCACCCTAATAAAAGAAAAAAACTCTCTTTTTGAAACATGACATACATGTACAATGCACATTGCAGGGTTTCTCTCCAGGGTTCTAATTAAGACTACCTGGGGTTGTTGGCGATCATGCAAAAATCAATGCAAGAATTGAATCCAACAAACATTGATATGATTTATCGACTGTTGAAATAATGTAAATGAGGAGTGATAGCCATTATGGATAAATAATAAATATTATAGGTACTATCATGAGCAAGAAAATCTTTAAGTTTACAGAGCATTGACATCTTCCCCATCTGTCGATCCTAAACTGAATTGTAATAGATAATGAGTTCTACAAATTCAAAATTTTATACCTCAGAACCATGGCCTCCTGTTTATACAGATCATATTTTAGAAAGGGTTAAGGTTGCTTAAATGACTCATCTGATGAAATCTGTATCAGTATGCCATTAGTTCACCTAAACAAAGTTGAGAGGAGCTGAGAAATACCATTGGCAAACTACCAATGTCTACATCCTCTTTCAGTTGATTTGTTTGAATATTTCAAATTTGGACAGGTGAAAACATCTGCGACAATCATTAATATTTCGTGCAGTCCAACCAGTTTTAAGAAACCCTTCAAGGAAAGCAGCAATAAGGGTCACATATGACAAGTGGTCTCTTAATTCAGGTCATTTATATCAGAAAAGGCCATTTTGGGAACCATACATTTAGGTCACATGAGACAGGTACATGTAGCCCTTTAATTTAGTGGGTCAATAATAAACTTTACACTGTAGAACATAATTGCTAATGAGTGCTCTCTAGATACAGTATACATGCAATGAGGGATTTTTGATACATCAACTTTGACTGTGGACTAGTTCTACATGTAGGTTTGAACCAACTACCTTAGGACATGAAGGTGAACATCCTACCAGAGTCATGACCACTTTCAAATTTGTGCTTTCAAGCACAATGCTGAAACCTCCCAATTAAGGAGGTCTGCACTAACACATGTAATACATGTATAAAGACGATTTGTATTCAATATACTCTAAATGTCATTAACTGTTAAGAATAAAAACTAAATAAAGAGAACTGCAATATCAGCTAACTTTATAATCTTTCTAATTGCTTATCTTAATAATTGCTTTCAAGCACAGTGCTGAAACCTCCCAATTAAGGAGGTCTGCTTTGTATTCAATATACTCTAAATGTCATTAAGAATAAAAACTAATTAAAGAGAACTGATATATCAGCTAACTTTATAATCGCAAAATAGACATTTCATACATTGTTTCTGCACTTTGTATTTAGGGTTCGTCATAGCCTAGTTGATAGTGTGTCGTTCTCTGATCCAAAGGTACAGTATTGTTGCACGTTGCAGCTGGCTGTCCCTGTCTATTGGATGAGACAGTAAAAGCAGAGGTCCCAAGTCACAGTAAAAGTTGACACGTTAAGAAATCCTCCTGCTGACTACATACAGCAAGAAAAGCTGAGCACACAAAGACGTCTCCATATAAGTGAAAGATTTTTGAGTGGGACATTAAAAAAACTGCTTGTATTTATAATAAATACTTTGCATTTATTAAAGAAAAATATCATGTGACCCCAGTCTGACGCATGTGCTGTAATGCATATATACAGCTCAATAATAAATCTCCGATGAGAATTCTATATCCCAAGCCTTTTTATCCATTTTTCCTTCTAGTGGAGGACATTTTTGTAATTGTTTTGTGATTGCAGACGTATAAATTGTAGTAAATCAATACATATTGAATTGAATTTGAATCTATCTGTTTTTTGGACTTTGGAATGTGCAGCCAGGGTGGAAAGAAAAGCTTTGCATAATGTATCATCGTGGTAATGGGATAACGAAGGCAATACTCTTCTACAGTAAATCAAACAAAATGAATATGCAATTCTATCATATTAGCCTTGTTTGTACTCACAACAGAGATGAGCTGACAGAAAACTGAGATACCAAAAAAAAAAAATCTGTTTGAAAGGTACCGGTATGATATATATCCTAGATTGGATAACAAATGTACAAGATGACATCAGGTTCAAAATACGGGGGTGCCTTAAAATTTGATGTGGTTCCCACATGAATTTTATGATTTAAGAAATATGCCATCTGAAGGACTGGTTTCCTGATAAATGTTAAACTGTTTTAGGGCAATGTCTTTAGAACCAGTCTGGCACTTTGATGTTGGAATAGAAGGTTGAATTACACACACAGTAGAACCTGCTCTAACCACCACCTGCATATAAAGACCACCTGGTCACAAAGACTGTTTCTTGCTGTCCCCAATAGTACCATGTGTGTACAAATCAACCTCTACATAAAGAACACCTCCCTATAAAGACCTGTTTACTTTTTAGCCTAAGGAGATGTTTATATACAAGTCTCAGTGTATATATATGTAGATGCAATACTGGTATATCCTATACAACTACAGTGGCACCTGTCTTGACAAAACACTATTAGTATTGTGAAACATAACCCATCTAGTGGGATCGCTTTTGGTGAAAAAGAATCAAACATACCAAGTTATGCTGAGGCGATACAAGAGCCCTAAAGATCAAGCTATCAGTTAACATGAAACCATAAAAGTAGGTCAATTACAACTTAAGTCAGCCTTAATCAGTAACTCATCACTCTTAAGCTTCACAATAGGTTTCTAAACAGGTGGCAGCAGAAGTAGAGAAAATCTCTTACACAGACTGACTGATGGATGGACAGACAAAATGTTGGTTTCTTGTAGGCCTTACAATTAGACTCGGTATTTTTTACTATGGTAACATTGTGTTGTTAGGTGAGGTAAAATGTTTTTCTTTTTTTTCAAAACTGTAAACCATAAATAATGAAACATCATGTGGTCAAGTAGAAAAGCATATAAATGTTTGCAATGGATCCTGATCTGAATGAAGATTTTTTTTAAGAGGGATTGAAAAATATTCAAATGTTAACACTTGAGAGAAATCATTGCAGCAAACTAACAGTCTGCATGGATGGTCTAAAACAAACTCAATCCACCATCTCCCTTTGTTGCTCATTTGGTGTACGAGGGCCTCTGTGGTTGATTGGTTAAAGCACTGCGCTTTAAACCATTTAGTCTCTCATTTCTCTTAAGCCCAGATTCATGTCTCTCTAGAACCCGAGTTGATTATGTGAGAAAGTTTGCCATTATTCTTTTGGAAGGCCAGTGGTCTCTTCCCGGGTACATTTGTAACTGGGTTTTCTCATCCACCAATAATTAAAATGGCCGTCACCATATGACTGAAAGATTATCTAGTGTGGCATAAAAAAAAAACAGTTCCATTCCTTCTACAACAGACTAAGTCTTTTATGTTGTAATGGCACCATAAACAAGAAGACAATGATAATTATCACCCTTACGATTATCAAACTCTCTAAGAATGGGCAAAGCAAATTCTAGGATCTATTCTCTTTCCACACTTGGTACAAACGACCGTGGAAATTTCTACAGCCAAAGCCGATGCACAACAGAAAAATCAATGTCTTCCCTGCAGCTTAGAACAAAAAAACCTTTAGCTGTTTATCTTTATTCATAGCCTAAACAAATTAGATGTGTAATTTCCCGTGTCAGTGGAAATGAGATTTTTTTTCGGTTCTTATTAGACACAAGTTAAGCCACTTACATATCACAAAAACTACCAGTACTTCTGGACCCAAGCTTTGGTTCAGATTTGCTCACATATTCTTTTAGAAAGACAGGCTTGTAATGGGCATACAAGTACAGAATGTCTTTTCACCTCTTGGTTGAGCATATTGGTGAGACTATACTTTTTCCCTGTGAGTAAAAACAAGACAACCCGTATATGTATCAACTGTATAGATACATGTACATTTATATTCTCTTAGTTGGTTGTGTTGTGCCAGTGAAGGACTGCACCACTCCTTGGTAAGTGAGCATATGTGAAACTACTTTGGAGTGGGGAACAGCCGTGGCCTTGTGGTTAGTGTGTTCGACTTTGAATCAAGAGGTCTGAGGTTCGAGCCCAATTCACATAACCGTTGGCTGACCCTGTCTCTCTGATGAGACAGTAAAATCCAAGGTTCCGAGTCACAGTAGGTGTCAGAACCTTTATGAACCCTCCCTGCTCTATGGCCATAAATGCCAAACATAGGCAATTTGTTGCCCTTCACCAGCACACAGTGACATCTCCATTAAAGTGAAAGAGTCTTGAGTGTGACGTTAAACATCAATACAAAAAATAAATACTTTGGGGAATGAAACACAAATCACAAGCATGAATCAAAACCTATGTGACTAATTACAATGTATGTACCAGTACATTATAAGCTGGAGACTGTCACTTACTGGGTAAGGTAAGACTAGGAGATACTTGTACATACATATACAGTGGAGTTGGTCTATAACAAAGTCAAAGGGGATTGACTTTTTACTTTGTTATAAGCATCCTTCGTTTTAAGCATAAGAATTTACTACATGTATAGATGAATAGTAATTCTTTTCAGGGATTTTATTCCTCTTCGTTATAGCACTGAATTCACTTTAAGCCGATTCGTTATAGACCGACTCTACTGTATATACATATACCATATGTACAATACTTTAGGCATATTTGTACAATCTAAGATCCATTACAACACATACAGGTAGTAATCAGAGTAACAAACTAATGCTCAGTCGCTGTGACAATAGAGGAAGATATAAGTCAGGAGATAACAGCCAATAGACAGGTGTCTGGTGAAGTGTGTAAAGCTTTGTTATCCACCTGTGTAGTGTAGGTAAAATAAACCCCCAGGCCAGCAATTGTTGTGTAGACCACAAGAAATGGCTGTGCCAGTAAAACGTAGAAGTGACTCAGATCACGTCCCTTAAGGATACTACATGTACTATGTACATAGCATCACATCAAGACTCATCAGAGATCAGAGATCTAGTAAGAATACTCAAATGATTCATACAAATGTATACCAATTCAGACTTACGATTAAGCCTTGGCTGGATACTTGCCGAGTCTCCCCAATAAAAAGCAAAAAGCCCTGTTCTTTATGCAAAACTTCAGTAAATTCTGAAGAAAAAATGCATATCTCTCCCATTCTTAAAGACTCCTCCATGACATAGAGAAATCTCTCCATTGAAAATGTTCAAGGTCTGCAAGTCTGGGTCTGTAGGTGTACCGTGTCTGAATTCTCATACTGAACTTATTTATGTACTTGTAAGTGCCTTAATATTTTAGTGAACATGTACTGATAAGTGTTTTACATGCTTTTCAGTGTGTACCGGTATGTTAAATAATTAATGTTCATTTCTGATATGTACATGTACTTGTATGTAAGAAGAAGCATACACTGCTACTAAAAGTCTTTACATTTGATATTTCATCCCTCACTGTTAAATGGTCCAAAGTGCTAAGTCAAGTCTATAACTGATTTGTACGCCTTCAATGACATTCAGTGATGTCTTCATAGACATGTAAGAGAACATTTTCAACTTTCTTGAGCGGGAATTTACAACAACAATACACTTAAAGGTCAAATACATTACCCTAAATGCACTGCTAATGTAAAACCTTGTCCAGGCACCAAAAACTTGAGAATTTACTTAAGTTTGAGAATGTTCTCAACATTAACCTCTCAGCCAATCAGATTTCAGTAATGGTTGGAGTTGAAAAAAATCTTAGACTTAAGTAAATTCTAAGTATTATAGTGCCCAACCCAGTGTTTAGACCACCATGTAGTGTCTGCCAAAAGCTGGACTGCTTATAACTGTGAGGTTTATTTTTGTGTGGCACATGTATGGCTAAACAATGATAAACTAAAATTTGATGGTTTTGAATGTGAAATGGTTTCTTAAGAAAGATGGTAAATGGCCTATCTAACCTTAGTCCCATCAAGTCAGAAATCAGCAACCATTTGCCAGCAACCCTTCTCAAAGAAAAATAACACCCAAAGTAAAATTTAAAACACTAGGTCCATCCCTCATCTTTTACAGGGTATATAGACACCAGTTACAACATTGTAATATGACGCTGCAGTTCTTGACAACTCCACGTGGTTGTATTTCTAATTAGAGCAGAAAACATAAGCTGAGCTGTGCAAATCAATATCTTATAGCCTAAGAGGTGTTTTATAGTAAAGTTGAAAGATTAATTGATTAAACTTGGAAAGTGATCAATATGCTTTAATCTTCATGCTACTATCTTTTCATCAATCTTTTTTTCTTTCTCAAACTCTTTGTTTATTATACATATAGGCCCATTGACAAACCAATCCCATGTTATAGATTTAAAAACAGACACCCAGACTGCAATTATATCTAGCTCGGAATGGTTATGGGAAGCATGAAAGAGAAGGTAAAAAATGGACTGAAATAACTCTGTATTGATGCTGGTTCATGAGAGTTTTTGTACATCTAATTCATGGACCTAAATGATCCCAAAGAAAGGTCATGAATATGTATGGCAAAACATGTGCACAAGGAACCATTTGTATATATTGTCTAGAATACAACACTTCTACAAGCTGCATGATATCCAAGATGTTACCCAATTAACATCTCATCTGTATTTACATTTAAAACATAAATTATCTTCTACATCTTCACTGATACAAATTTGCATCTAGTTTGACACCCACCAACATCCATTAACCTCTTGTTACTTCAGAGTTAGTGAAATCATACACTGACCTTAAACAATCCTACATTATGGTATATGTACATGGAACATACATACCTTGGTATGGTATTGTTGTTTAACGTCCCACTCAAGAATCTTTCACTCATATGGAGACGTCACCGTGTGCCGATGAAGGGCTACAAATTTTTGCCTATGCTCAGCACTGCTGGCCATAGAGCAGGGAGGGTTCTTTAACATGCTAACACCCACTGTGACACGGGGCCTCTGTTTTTACTGTCTCATCCGAAGGACAGGGACGGCCAACCACGGAGTGGCGCTGACGCGACTCGAACCTGGATCATCCGATTCGCAGTCGAACATGCTAACCACTCGGCCACGGAGGCCCCCCATACAGACCTTGATTGTTCATAAAAACAAACTGGCATATAGGTTAAAGTTTCTAAAATGTAGGTCAAACTCCAAGGTCAAGGGGTCAAACTTTTCAGTAGAAAAATACAAATACTGAAATAGGCCATTGCTCACATTTCAAAAGTTATGTACAAGATTAATTTTTTGGCGAACAAACAAACAGGCAGACCAAAACAATGTTTCACTGATTCTCCAATTACTGGGGCATAAAAATGTAGTAGAAACCATGTTTAGTATTCAATTGCCTTTTGACATATATACAGTTACAGGTACAGGTACAAATTAACCTCCATATAAAAATCTTCTCACTACATTTTATATGGACTGATTTTCTTGTGCCTACACAATGTATATGGAGGTAATTGTATACAAGTTTCACTGTAGATTATTACGTACATGTACCAAACAGCAATTCTATAATTCGCTGGTTTGCTCTGTCACATGGCATTAGAAATATCCTCTGTTTACGGCATTGTGCAGCACAACGTTGTCATTATTTATGTTATGTAATTTGTACGCTGTCCCATTATCATTTACATAGTCTGCAGGCTATTGCTTACAACTAGCATTTCCACACAGAGGTCGCTACAAGGTGACTTACTCATAACATTGCATATGACTAAAAGTGAGATCTATTTTGTGTGTCTGCATAGAGCTGGGAACCTAAATGTGGCAAAATTGTGCATGACATTGTTCATGATTGTAATGAAGCACACTTACATAAATTTCAATATTTAGTTCAATATCTGCATAAAGAGTCTAGTATCTTGTTTCAACATCCCCCCCCTCCCCCCGACACACCCCCAATAAAAAAATGTGGATGTAAATTTATTTTCTCTTTATCATACACGTACATTGCATTGTTTAATAATTACTGATACTTGTATTATTTACAGTAAACATTTTCAGGTAGGCACTGAAGCCAGTCTTTATACTTATAGTCTAATCTATCTTCATTTTGATTTGATTGCAAATACATGTATCAATATTTACAAAATAGAACACCTATTGACAAACTATTTCATTATATGTGCAACATCTGTTCTAAAATATCACAACAGCACAATTTTCTGAAACATTACTCTATGTTTAGTGACAAAATGATTTTATGACACAAGCGTTTTAGTAGATCCATTTCAATTTTCCTCTCAATCAATCATTTCAGTACATGTACTGTGCAATTTACATTTATGACTACATGCTGAATCTAGTTAATGTACAGAAGACCACTAAACTTAACATTGTCTCATAAGTGAAGCGGCATACCAAATGGGTCTGTTAGAGCTACAAGGGCTTGTGACAAACGTCAGCACTCTTGGTATGGTATGGTATTGTTGTTTAACGTCCCACTTAACAATATTTCACTCATATGGAGACGTCACCGTGTGCTGGTGAAGGGCTACAAATTTTGCCTATGCTCTGCACTGCTAGCCATAGAGCAGGGAAGGTTCTTTAACGTGCCAGCACCTACTGTGACACAGGGCCTTGGTTTTTTACTGTCTCATCCAAAGGACAGGGACGGTCAACCGCGGAGTGGCAATGACGTGGCTCAAACTCGGATCTTCCAATTCGCAGTCAAACACGCTAACCACTTGGCAACAGAGGCCCCTCAGCACTCCTGTAAAATGTAGATATGTACATACTTCGAGAATACCCATTGTGTTTTGTGACAATTTTTGTATTTGAATTTGAATTTTTATGATCTTTTTATGTGAGGTGTTTTCTAAGTGAGTTGGTCTGAAGAGAGTTTTTACCTTAATATCAAAATATTTATATCCATGTGGTCATAGGTTTTCTTTTTCTCAGATTAGAGCTATATAAATGATTTGTTTTTTATTTTTGTTATTTCAGAGTTTTAAACCACTTTCAACATGACCTTAGTTGCATTACAGTGGCATCAGGATAATGCAGACATACATTGTACACAATTCTGCAAGGGTCTTTGTCCCTACACTGAGGGATCTGTCACAAGCCATTCCTTGAAAAAGGACAATTTTTTTCTCTCTCTTCCGAAGGACCAGAAAAAGCTGATCATGCCACTGCTGGGACTACATGTATCTGACACCTTTAACTACAGGTTTAGACCAGCTTTATTTATTTTCATCTTTTTTGAAATTCAAAATGGTTCATGTTAGATGGTAGTCAAACCTAAAATGGTTGTGGGTTGATATGCTTAGCTCAAGGGCAACCTACAATATAGTCATAATATAGTAATCTATTTTTATTTTATTCCGCACATGTTCATGTATGTAGACATTTGTTTGTACTACCTAATATCAATTATGGGTAGACGTAATTTGAGCTCTGTCCCGTCAATTTGACTTCTGTACCACCGTACAAGAATTTAGCACAGGTTACCATTGATTACAACAAAAACCTGCTGTGCAGAAATAGTGCAAACATTATGTAATGCCCAAACACCCATTCTATGCTTACGCAAATTCATGTAAAAAATGTCTAACTGGAAAACTACAGCATCCATTAAAGATTCATTTCCTATCAACAAGGTGGCAATTTAGAGATAGGGCTTTGATATCTATGATATGAATAAATTAAACATAATTGTCAATGTGCATTTGGATCAATCTTGATATTGATGTATACTTAATAAATAAGATCTTCAAACAAAAATCGATCATTTTCACACCTGCTCATTTCATAATTACAAGACCAGGTAACAAAACATAAAAATACAGGATACACTCTTATCAGATGGTGTGCCATATTTTCTGCACCTATCAAACAATTTACCGATGTCGCCATTTTATTTCTATTTTTGTTTTTTTGCATGTATGTAAATAAACAAGAACTATAAGTATGTCACCCAATACCAGGTAGTAAAACTACCGCTATGCCAAGAATTTATGCACATTTTCTTGATAACAATGTGTATACAAATACATTGCACTTTCTATTTTGTCACTGTACCCTAAATGATGTTTGATATCCAAATGATGTTTTGGCGATATAATATGGTTGATGTTAATTACCCAATATTGACTTATATCCAGAACTTTAATACCCTCATATTTTTGGTACATATTTATGGTAAATAAGAAATACTTGGTTGTGTTATTCTAACACCTAGGGATGGGCCATGTATATCGCATACATTGTATATGCGCACAATAGATGTAGTCATGTGCGATAAAATGACAGCTCGAACAATTTGTCAGGCTCAAAATGAAATGTCAAAATGAAATTTTTTCTTTCAATTTTCCTTGAGACATGAGTAAATTCACTTGTCCCATGGTGCATATACACAGTATTACCTGGTACAAGGATTGAACTCAGGTGAGGGGTTGACAGGTACTAATTATTTCTACAGTAATGACACCTTTTATGTGCTAATTTGTAACAGCACGATGCTAATATAACTGGGGATGATGTACAATGTACTTATATCCTCAGGGGCCTCTATGGCCGAGTGGTTAGCGTGTTCGACTTTGAATCGAAAGGTCCTGGGTTCGATTCCCGCAAAGGGAAGTATTGGTATTGTTGTTTAACGTCCCACTCAAGAATATTTCATTCATATGGAGACGTCACTGTGTACAGGTGAAGGGCTAAAAAATTTGCCTATGCTCGGCACTGCTGGCTGTAGAGCA
>JACSZP010008191.1:3553-17448 GCA_016161895.1 Pinna nobilis | reverse complement strand
TAGTTTTAGTGCGCTTGTAGAATGAAGTGGTAGTGAAATTAAAGAGCTGCCCATGAATAAGCGCAATGGTGTGAGCGTGAAAGGCGCTAAATTAAGTACATATACAGTTCTTTGCTAGATAGGATGCTTATTATCCGGTCCAGATAGGAGTTTTAATCGCCGGAAGACTATTGAAAGCACTTCATGCTGATACTTTTAGATATGATGTCATCTGCCGAAAAAGGTGCATATGCCTTTCCAAATGGACAACAGTGCTGTCAAAACATATACATGTAGTTCGATTTCTAAATAAATTACATGTACATAGTTTTGATAAAAGCAAAGCCTTCAAGGAAGTCCTGAAATGAATTTTTAAAACTGAATTGTACATTGTGTTGAGAGATAAAATTAAAAAGACACCTTCCCTATATGAATAAATTTGTTGCATGAAATGGTGTGTAAGGTTTGAATTAAAAATATTTTAATACAGAATTTTATCTCAAGCAAAAATGCACGTCTTCGTATACCCAATGTGTTGTAGTAGAGTCTGTGTTACTGTTGCTGTTTTTTTTTCAGGCTACTTTATTCATTATTTCAGTCATATAGCGACAACATCAAATTGATGCAGCCCTCGAAAAAGTTTTTCTTATTTCTAGGGCTTTATCCTGAACAGTGGAAGATATGTAACGTACCAACATCTGGCATGGGCACTTGGTCACTCGGTTCAAAGGCTCTATCACGCACACGTCTAGCCACGACCAGCTTTACCGTTGAACTGATTCTAACATGTGTATTTAATGTTACTAGTTAGATACTTCTATAGTGAAGCCTCGCCAATAAAGACGTGTTTGTTCCCAGTTACATTTCCCGGATAAATAAGGCGCCCGGTCTACTAGAGAGGTGCCCTATATAACAGCAAATATTATTTAAACATTCTGTCCAAGTGAAATCTTGTCTAGACGAAAATGCTTCAGTGGTATTGGTGTGCGGATAAACGAGGCAAGACTGTGCTCATCACCAGTGAATACAGGAAAAACTGTAAGTTAACTAACTAATGTAATTTAATAGAATTGTAAACAGTTGGATGTTTGAGAGAAGATGTTCGCTCGCTATTCTAGACGTTTTACATTGATTGTGAAAAATAACTCGGTAATTTGACTTGATCATCAGATGAGAATGTACATGCATTTTGAATCTGGGACCGAGCAAAACTTTAAACGGAGACTAGCTCATATAACAAATTTAATCGTTTGCTCTTTGATTGGTATGGTATGGTATTGTTGTTTAACGTCCCACTCAAGAATCTTTCACACATATGGAGACGTCACCGTGTGCCGGTGAAGGGCTACAAATTTTGCCTATGCTCGGCACTGCTGGCCGTAGAGCAGTGAGGGTTCTTTAACGTACCAACACCTATTGTGACATGGGGCCTCGGTTTTTACTCTCTCATCCGAAGGACAGGGACGGCCAACCGCGGAGTGGCACTGACGCGGCTCGAACCCGGGTCTTCCGATTCGCAGTCGAACACGCTAACCACTCGGCCACGGAGGCCCCGCTCTTTGATTGTAAAGGAAAATAACAACTATATAGACATGGATATATATATGGACAAACATACTGGGTATGTTTTCGTCCTTGAGGTCAGTGTGCAACAAGAAATATCTATACCAGAGTGTACCGCTTTTACATAAAAGAAATCAGCATTACTTAATTAGCCTTATTTAGTATGGACCTTTATTCTAAAAGTGCATCTTTATGCTTTTTTCATTACTTAATAGCTTTAATGGTATTTTGTTAAAACTTCAAAGTGACAGTGGCGCCATCGAAAGTGAAAACGAACAATTTGCTATCTACAGGTTAATTCTGGGTCCTGTTCAAATATCATGTGCCAATTGATAGATTTAAAAAATAGAATGTATTCTGTACTGTTTTTGCGTATTAATATATAGAGACCCATAGAAAAATCAATGATCTTTTGTTTCTCGCTCAAATCTTTAATTTTCCATAAATTTTAAATAATCTGTTTTCTTCGGTATTGGGTTCTTTTCTTCAAAGGATTAATGTATTTGTTTATGAAAAGTTTATGAGTTTTAGTAGTTCCTTTGGAGTGCTCATTCTTAAATTAATATGACTCATGTAAGTAGGTGTAAATGCATCGGCTTGAAATCGATTTACTTATTACCAAGGTACCCGCAAACTTGTACTTGGGACGAAATCTTAAAACACGGAAAGTTCAGTTTTCACTTACTTGAAGGCTTTAATGCAAAAAGTGTGAAAACAAAAAAAACATTCAAGATAACAAGTAAATTTAAATGAACGTATTTAATGTACCACGGTTTTGTTTTGTAAACTTTTGTTTTGGACTCGTACCTTCAATGATTACGGATCAAAATTCCACAGAATGTCTACGTTGAAATGACGTTAGCGCGAGATATCGGTTTTAAGTTTCATTCCATTGCTAATAGAAACAACAGTCCCGCACAAACGTTATCGGGTATTACGTGGTACAGAAATTTACTCCATTCATAATCATCAATTAGATTTTGAAAGTACATAAAAATTATCTATTTATTAATCTTTTCTGTGATAGTATAGGAAATATCCTGGCTTCACTACCCTACAATTCCTCAATTTTTATGTTATTTGTTTAAATATAATTATTTGACAACATTTCATATAATTTTCAGTTCCTTAATGTATGAACAAAATTTATATCGGAATCGACTAGTCTTTTTAATATATTTGCTTTCGGAACAAACAGATCGACTATTGTTCTCAGTCCCAGACAGCAAATGTGCAATACCATGGCATTATATATGGAATCAAAGAGGCTAGCTCACAGCCTTATGACTTGAACTTGGACATTTACTGGCCTATGGGGGACCTCCGTGGCCGAGTGGTTAGCATGTTCGACTTCGAATCGGAGGGTCCGGGGTTCGAATCCGCGTAGCGCCACTCCGCGGTTGGCCGTCCCTGTCTTTCGGATGAGACAGTAAAAACCGATGTCCCGTGTCACAGAAGGTGTTGGCACCTTAAAGAACCCTCACTGCTCTACGGCCATAAGTGCCGAGCATAGGCAAAAGTTTTCGCCCTTCACCGGCACACGGTGACGTCCCCAAATGAGTGAAATATTCTTGAGCGGGACGTTAAACAACAATACAACAACAACAACTGGCCTATGGCTCAGTCGGGATATATACAATGGAACTGTATGACAAACGTTATTATTTCGACATCGTAATGACCATCAGCTTACCGTTTTCAACAGTATTATTTCTTCTTCGTCGATATTTTATACGGTGTTTATAAAGTACAGATGACCCAATATTTTAGGGTATTTTCCACGTATGAGCATTTAACAAATATAGAGATACTACTGACTTTTACTTATTTTATTTGGTGATACATGCTCCCTGACAACTGCTCCCACCGCTGAATTTCCAGATGATATCGGCATTTGCCAAGTGTTCATCAGATTTGAATATTGGTTCATGTACAATAGGTTACTTCGTCTTTGTCTTGGTCTGATTTGATATACGCCATGCTTTGCCTAAATGTATTGGCAATTGCCTAAACTCTCAGATATCATCAGGCAATGGTAAAAGCATTTTTGAATGACATATTGTTTACTTTATTTATTTTCATACAATCCCGAGCCTTTGACCGAGTTTTTCGTCAATATGGCTCTGTTTTTGTATTAGCCACTTCACAAATTACAATCTAATCGTCTCTTACATTTTATTTAGGAATATTCTGAACACGAAAACATGAAAAGCGCTTGCATCAATTTCAAGCTTAAACTACATGACCTTTTTGACCCTATTGATTTTAATTAAATCTATTAGATACAATCTAGCTCATATTATACGAATAATTGTTCTAATTGTGACCGGTTCAATATGGGCCATCGGTTCAAAACGTTTCATTACACACTGGTGTGTATTTATTTTTTTCCTATTACTCTTCATTGATTTTTAATTTAACTACATTCGTACCTTGGTCTAAAAAATAAATTCCTAAAAATGACAGTATCCATTGACGGTTAAAAATCGTCTAGGGATGCCGTTCGAGGTGAACGCCCAAAAACACACGATTTATTTAAATTACCTGTATTCCGAAACTTCCGCTGATTTTTAAAGATAAAACGATGAAAGTGAACCTCAGAGTAACCTTGATCATCAGAACTATGGGTCTATTATTTTCTTTACTTCAAGACGCATAATTATAAAATACATACAGTAAATAAGGAAATTTAACGGAATTTTATTTTGGCGAATAGACAGTTCGTCATTTATTTGCGCGATTACTTTTGCGAGTATACATGTTAAAAAATTTCACGTGGTATGTGTTTTATGTCATTTTAGAATACTAAGCAAGGTGTATATTTTTGCAATTTCGTAATCACATAAAATAGAATTTTTCGCGTGCAAATAGGTATGAAAGGAAGACAAGATGTCATCTTCAAAAAATCAAAATCGATCTCTGCATTTGTTTTAAAGACGTTCATGTATAGAAATAGTGATTTTGATACAGTAACTCTAGGTGAAAGTAGAGGTAGTGGTTTGTTAAAAATCAAAAACAGAAATCTTTTTTTGCGCTTTATGTTCTCAACAAACTGTATTGCTGTTTAACGTCCCACTCACAATTTTTCAGTCATATGGAAACGGTAACCAAAGTTTTTGAAGAGCCATAAGTTTGAAACTTAAAGTAATCTTACATTGAAGGATCTTTAAAGTGCCGACACTTTTGGTGACACAGAACCTCGTCTTGACCAGAAAAGCCAGCCGCCTCCGCTCACACTTGAACCTTCCAACTCCCTGTCTGAACAGGAAAATTTAAAAGTAGCACCACGAGGATTTTCCAAGAACATTTTGTAATATATCTCAAGTGAAATAATGATATAAAGATAAAGAATTGTCAAGATGTATTGTTCACTATATATCTAAATCCGACATGATATGAAAAGTTGCGGATAGAAAGGGTATCAACATGAATGAAAATGGCGGTCCATAAGGAGGGACCAAGTAACTGGAAGGAGTCAGCGACCCTTGTGAACAGACAATACAACTTACAAATGCACACCTATTACAGTAAAAGGACAACGAATTCAAAAGAAACAAAAACAAAAAGAAAGAAAACAACATTTTAAGAAATTTTCTGGAATAACAAAGGAATAGTACATGTACTTATAAAAGAATAATTTAAAAAATTATTTAAAAAAATAATTAATACGACATTTTTATAATTTTATTTATTTATTTATTTATTCAGATTTTCTTAGATGGCGGCGGAAATATGCGATATCAGCATACTTATCTGGACAATGTTTACCTTAATAAAACGGCTTTTGATCTTCCTTTACACCCCTAATTTTATCTTTAGTCGTACTTAAATGATGATGTGGAATCCATCCCATGCTTTTACAATAAAAGATCAAAATCGCATATTCGATAAAAAAAATATTTCAAAAGAACTGCCTTCCGGAATTCATCCAAGTCTTCTTTAGTCTTTCGGGTATCCTTGTTAGAGACCTGCTGAAACTGTTTTAAATTATTGTCTATTTGAAAGTCCAGTACTAGTTTGACGAATATTGGTTATACACGTGCGAACTAGAAACATACAATTCCATTTTAGATGTAAATAGTTTATGAAAGAAGCAGAACCTTTTTTAATGAAGATGTTTCATACATTACTTATCTTGTAAAAACACGTTGTAAGAATACCTATTCCATACAAAAAATGATAGTTTCTGTTCATTTGACGAAGAATTTTGCAAAAAAATTAACGTTTTCCTACAAAAGACAAAGTGACTGTTCCTAATAATGTATTTTTACGTTTTGCTTTTTACAGAAGCAAAACAGCACTTATTCATTTCAGCGTGACTTAAACTGCAAAAATGCAATTACTTGTCGGAGATAAAAATCATAAGGTAAAATACATAAAACAAAAGCAACATCTCTTATAGATCTCATTAAATCTAAAGGGCCAGATTGTAATTTCTCAATTCACAAATAAAATTAATTAAATGATTAACTTCGTCTAAAATATCTCACAGTATCCGTCCGTTAATAAATTTGCAAACTTTTAGTGATTCTTCTTTCATCATAAATTTACTAAATCGGCAGAATAGTCGGGAGTTCCCTTTAACATCTATATGGGTCGACTCAGTCCCTTAGATATCAGGAATACTGATTTCAAGTTTTCTTTTGTTGTTGTTGCGTTGTTGTTTAACGTCCCACTCAAGAATATTTCACTCATATGGAGACGTCACCGTGTGCCGGTGAAGGGCGACAAATTTTGCATGTGCTCGGCACTTCTGCTGACCTTAGAGCAGGGAGGGTTCTTTAACGTGCCAACACCTATTGTGACACGGGACCTCGGTTTTTACTGCCTCATCCGAAGGATAGGGACGCCCAACCGCGGAGTGGCGACTGCGGGAATCGAACCCCGGACCCCTCGGCTCGAAGTCGAACACGCTAACCACTCGGCCACGGAGGCCCTCTCAAGTTTTTTTTTTAAGCAAACACTTCACACTACTACAAGGTGAAAACGGGCAAAAACAATTCAGAAAGAACCAAATAGAATCACTGTCTTTGTTGGAGTGACTGATCATCAAATTTACGATTGTAATTTGCTGAATCAAAAGAAAGTCCACTACAGCACCTACATACGAACATCACTATCTATTGACTTGATTTTTAAAAGTACTTGTAACCCACACTTGTGTGATGTGTGTTGACGTTTCTATTGATGACCTATCGTTGCTGCTTTAGTGTTGTTCCCATTGGAGATATATTCACTCGTATGGAGACGGCGCCCAATGCCGCCGAGGGGATTCAGATTTGGTCACTAGACGCAGGAAGTAAGGTCTATGAGCCAACAGTGAGTGACCTACTGTGACATGGGACTTCGGTTTTTACTATATCATTTGAGACACATCCAAGTAGCAATTAGAATTGCTGATATAATGTTATTCAGATTTTAAAAAGATCAACTTTTCAAATTGGTGACGAAAAATTACAAAGTCCCCCAATCATTGTGCTTATACATTCATTCAGAAAATTTAAATATCATTTAAATATGTACAGAATGAATATCATTTAATATCCTATCACAGATCGGCTATAATTCCCTGTGGCTTACTTTTCGGTTGCCCTAAAGACTGAACATAAGCTAGCTTTCGAACTCACAGGAATTCCATTTTATGTGTACATGAGTGAATGATAACTTGCGTGGAACGCCAATCAACAACGATTATCACAGACTACTGCGATGTATTGGAACATTTGTTTGCATTCTAACTCATGGGTAATGCAAATTAATTCTAATCACATCAATTTTGGGGTCCGTTTTAGAACGTTTTAAGGTATTGGTCTGTGATGTTTACAGATCATACAGCAATTAACGAATGAACGTCTGCACCTGATACTTCATAGCCTGTCTATAATTCTGTGTTTGAATTTCTAACTATAAGGAGATCCCGTCGTACTGAAGTCTGGCTTTTTAACATTAACAGGTTGAGTTTTGTACTTGTTTGCGTCAAAATATCGTGTGCTGTTCTTTAAATACAACGTCTGGTTATATTGAACCCAATTCACCAATTATTGTTTCCCGTCCAATGACATCTGCAGTAATTTAAAACCCTCGAATGAATTTACGGAAAGTTTTAGTCATTGTTAACAAAGACCTGCAGATACTTTCAGATGTATATGCCACCTGTATCAATTGTTTACGTTATACGTTTTACATCTGCATTAAAACTTTCACTATTGTATTTCTAGACTGCGCACTAATTGTAGTGAATCGTCATATGTTTTAGACATTGCTACCACCGAGGTAGGTGTATACTCTCTCTCTCTCTCTCTCTCTCTCTCTCTCTCTCTCTCTCTCTCTCCATGATGCTTGACCGTTTCGTGAAGACGAGAAGAGCAAAACAAATAAACCAACCATCTTCAACATTCTTTAAAAACAAAAATATTTATCTAATATAAATAAATAAAGATATCCCTATATTTATTCTTTCTAAATTTCATTTTCAATAATGTTTTTGTTACCTTGCTATTACTTAAGCATTGATTCTATATTTTGCCCGTTTCACTGCGAAATGACCTGAATGAAGACTGTGCACACGTGTAAACCGCGAAGCGAATTACGCAAAAGTGTGCACTGTCTTCATTCAGGTAATTTCGATGTGAACCGGACAAAATTTAGAATCAATGCTTATAATTAATTTTGGTAATTACTTCGCCAATTTTTGAAACGTTTGTTTATCTTTTTATTCTTTATCGAAATAAATATAATCAAACAAACAGTCGCGCATCAATTGCGTCATTATGTAAAAGCTCTGGTTAATGCACAACCATAAAGGGCGCGGCTTCATTAGCGTTTGAGTCATTGGAACATGAACCGAGTGTTTTCCGGATTATTAACCAATGCAATCCTCGAAAATTTATAAAATTTAATTATATATCTATCATATTTTGCGAACTTCCCGAGCCGTACAATCAGTAGAGGATGATTCTAATTCTTTGATTTGCTGATAAGATATTCGCTTTGCAACCATAAATACTCAAAGTTGTTTTTGTTTTCGTTGTTTCGTGTTTGCTCTATATCAGATAATTCAGCAATACTGATTGAGATTTGTTTCCATTCGCTCAATAATGAATGAAACATTACTTATATTCCGATGGCTTGAGCGGAATGGTGACTTACAGAGAGAATATAACGTAATATATGATCCTGTTAACACGTCATAGTTTGTCACGCCTTATTCCCACAACGTAACGTAATGAAATTCTGTGTCGATCGAGTAATGTTGACAAAGATCCATCTCATAATTTACCAAAATTTGCTCTTAGAATATTAGATATATTTCCTAGAACATTAAATTGACTATATATTCAAGACTGAGGGGAAATAAAACTCTGCAATCTGTATTCTATCTTCACACTGTAGGAGTTTTGACGATAAACTATTCGTTTTTATCGTATTTCTGTTTACTTGTTGTCTCCCAACAACCATATACCGGTTCATAAATAGTCAAACCTCATATGATTCATGACAAAATGTTGTGACAAACAAAAAACAAACAATTTGATGCTACGAAAACATATGACTCAATATCCATTTGTGAAAAATACATTATTTATTTATTTATTTATTCATTAATTTTTAAATTTTTTTCTTAATTTCATTATATTTATTCGTTTTGCAATTGATAACCATTTTGAATTTTTTATTTGGGATTCTTTGTCCTGCGTACTTTCGTCAAGATTTCCTCTACTAACAATAATCGGAATTTGACAACACTAAATGTCTGAAAGAATTTCGTGTTTGGTGCAAGCAGCCAGGCACACACGCTAGATTATCAAATCAACAAAAGTACTAATTGGTAACATTATTCTAGGAAAAATAATCTGTTCTGGCTAAGAGATTATTTTCGCAACTGCAATGGATTTAATTAAGAACTTGCTTGAAAATAGGATGCACACTTTGTTATATAATTAATTTTGTCTAACATGCATTAAGGAGCCATTAGGTGAAGTAACATAAATAGAAGAATTCTTTTCATGTTGCTCCAGGCTACACCCAACGTAGTTAAAATTCTATCTTCCTTGTATTCCTTTCTCTGAAATGGGAGACATCAGGGCAAAGGAACAACTCGACGATGATCGAATTTAAATTACATTGGGCTCCTCCCAGAGAAATGAGCAATTCAAGATCACATTACCCAAATGTAATCCCTAGCAAACGTCAATTAACTGAAGCTGAGGGGTTTGTATAGTCTGTAGCTACTATGTTTTCTAATGTTACTGTTGCACTCACGAATCTCTCATTCATATTGGGACGCCACCAAAACTGGCCGAAAGGCTAAAACCTTTTGCTAATGCTCAACACAATATTGGCATATGCTCAATACAATGGTTTGAACGTGCAACAGTGGATTTTTTAACCCGCCGTCACTTACTGTGACAGGGTACCTCGACTTTTGCTATTTTACCCGAAAAAATAGAAATAAAAACAACCATGCTCCACCATGTTACATATGTTTTAAACGACACGATAGAACACTGACGACCTTTATGCGTTAGAACTGTGGTCAAGGAAAGCACATTTTTGAGAAACATTACAATACTAAACAAACTAGAACTAGATGAATTGATAGGCGATGTTTAAGGGCTTCGTCGTGCCAAAATATAGACAATGTATAAAGATTGACATTAGTTTGTTTATTTATTTGTTTATGGGTTAAGTTTCTTGATGGAGGATAGAAATTGATTACAAGTGTACTCAGGAAGAGACCATCGGGATTTCACATCTGAACTGGCAAGCTCTCTCAATATCAAGTACAGAGGGTGGTTCTAAACGATCTTTAGTGGAAGAAAAATACCAATGAGTCTAAATTAGTCTAGATAAAACTATCAAGTAAAAATGATCATCGTTTTATTAATTCAAAGTTATTACTGCTGTATATATCATGCTGTTACATCGCTCCATAGCCATTAAAATCGGTAAAAGTCGGGAGTATCCCCGGTATTTCATTTATAATATGTTTATAGTAGGTCACCAATTACTAATCATGATACATTGTAATTGGTAATCTAATGAAAAATTCTTCAAGTATTCCTTAGCTGTACATAAAATGTTGTTAAATTCTCAAATGTGTTGTTTCTAATGTTATTTGTGTTTGTATACTTAAACATATATACATGCATGGTCTATTGTGTGGGGAGGCAAAGTGTCAAAGTGGGTTTCAGCATGTCAGAGATCTCCCACTGTTCAAAGTGGCCATAAATCAAAGGCCGAAATTTGAAACCCTCACCGGGATAATGTGATGTCTTAATACATGTATAACTATAAGTAAAAAAAAATTCTTCAGTAAACAGATGAACAACAACACAATTATTATCAGTTAACTTGTTCATAAGAATGATCATTGAGCATATCAGACTAACGTCTACTTGGGTAGCTGCGCTTTAGCTCCACTTACTTTTGCGCCGTACTGTAACAATATGATGATTTATGACCATAATATCTGTTCATTATCAGCTAACTTTCATGTGGGAAAAGTTACTTCAAACATGTCAAATAATCGCTACATTAATTGTCTTAACCTTTGTTACTTTATGTATTTTTAATCTGTGGTTTCCATTTCATTGCAATTAAAAGAAAATCAAAAGACGGCTCTGTCTGATAACAAAACGTTCTTCATAGTGAAACAGCATAAACATTTAGCAGCATTCAAATCCGCTCCGTACTCAACAGACAAATATCAAAAACACTGCGAATCTTCTGTGTGATAACTCTCCTAACCGTGTGATAAAAACATTATCCACGTGTAAGTATTTAAAGTGAAATTTACAATACCTACGTCGTATAAAGGAGAATTATGCTTTCGGTTTCTTTTGATCTGCTATAACAAGATTTGAGTAAAACTATTGGCGATTAGGACTAACCCCCTCTCTACTTAATGGTCTACAATCCCGCGCGGGCACATCAAAGAGATCGTAATAGTATACCTGGATCATTCCTGACTATACAACACCTTCACAAAACGAATACAAGTGGCATTACAAATTGACATTACCCAAGTTTTGAAATAAAATACCTAAGCTAGTATGTAAGTCTAGATATTGTGAAATATCCCTATTTGACCAGAGAGAGAGAGAGAGAGAGAGAGAGAGAGAGAGAGTTAATCAGTGCATATTGTGTAACTCTTTAAAGAATCTTCTATCCTTATTTCTGGCAACCATCCATTAAAGTGACAAAACCTTCACTTACTCACATACTCTGGAAAATAAAAAAAAACTCCAGACGTACTCATCCAATCGTTGACTGCATCTCCCTATCCTGATATTTGATTGGCCAAGTTAATTGTCTAAAAAGTTCATTGAGGTTACAAATATTTACTCGGGTATAATTACTTGTGAGTGGCGGCCTCTTTGATTTAAAATTCTACGGAAGAGGTTAAAGCGAATTTTCCTCTAGCACGGCACGAGATTTATCAATGAAAATCGAAGCACTTAGCCGAGAGAGACGTGTCGCTGGACAGAAACAGGTACACGTTTACGCACAAGCGAATACTATCGTCTTTGTATCATAGCGTTAACTTTTCAAGTAGCGAAAGGTATTCTGGATCGTGGATTCGCATTTCATTTGCTTCATAAAAAACAAACAAGGATATATTGTGTTCCGAGACAGCAAACATAATAATGTGAAGGGACTCAGACTTCGGCCTTACCGTACGAAACTCGTCAGATAATGTCTAATAATGAATGGGTTGTTATTTATTTTGCAAAAGTTTCTTTTCTCGGATCATGGAAAGTTGAATAAATCGCGATAAGATCTGCGACTAACTAGGTATCGTATATTTTGTCGTTAAATAAGTGTGTACATTGGAGTACCTTCAACATGTGTAAACTAATCACACGGAATTTCTTATCTATATCGGTTGGGATTTTTAATATAATTCAGGTTTTAGGACTGGTCCCGTACATCACTGACAATAGTTCAGAGAGTCTTAGTCTGGATGACGGGAACTGGGTGGGCGCCGGGACATCCCGGGAGCTGGAGTGGGCGGAGGCTGCGTATAGTCATTTAAAAAGGTTAGATTGTAGTGATGTGTTTTTTACGACATCCAAAGAATGTCATAAACTCATGAAAATTCCAAAAAGTTCATTCGTGATCCATGTAGCACCGTACACGGCCAGAGGACAGTACACTGCGTCCCTACCTGACGAGAAGTTAACTAGGAAAGATACTCACGAGGGCGTACTTGTTCTAGATCCGTACCCATTAGCAAACTTCGGACATTTGGTGATTGTTTTCTTTGTTGACAATAAGAGAAGGCAAAAATGTGACGCTAAGAAAGGAATATATATAGGTAAGTAATTCAAATGAAGTATAATAATACATAACACAAATAGCTTTTAAGGCGTTATGAACCTCTTAAAACAATGTTTTTATTTTACCCTCAAACTCGTACTATGGTTCTTTAAGTTTTGATAGAAAACGTATTGTTGTATTAAACTGAAAGAAAAGTGACCATAGTTCAACAGTAATGCATACTTGTTAGAGCGTTGTCCTCGAGATTTTGGATTGAATTTCCCAGTATCATATTTATATAAATGTATATGATTTTAACTATTCAGCTATATGACACTTTGTAGAAGATACATCCACTATATCGCTGAAATGAAACTGATATTAAAGCTACAGGGCGGGGAAGGGCCGGCATAACATGCATACTGGTGCATTGTTTTGTAAAGATTACTAAAAGATGACTTGTGAAATATCGAAAAAAAAAGTTGTGACTACTGGCAGCTGCTGATGATCGGAGCAGTCGTTGGGCATCCAAGCTTACAGTGAAAATACGTGATGAATTACACGCAAATGCGTTTGATGAGACGGGAAATAAATCACCGCAAAATATCCTCCACTCCCATCAAAGAGAGAGAGAGAGAGAGAGAGAGAGAGAGAGAGAGAGTATTTTATCAATTTTTGTGTAGGATAAAAACAGAGGAAACATAAGAAATATCAATCTCCCTCTTTAATCTACTCTTTGCACAAGTGTCTTTTCACGCATGACTACAAAACACTGGAAGAGAATTTTTGAAAAGCGCTTTGAAGGTTATTCTAATTTTCACTGAACACGTGCGACATAAGATAAAGTTTTGCTATCTTATCATTAGTGGTAAGAGCGGATTTGTATCTTCATACACCAAGTGGTTTACCGACAGCGAGTAAACATTGTTAAGAACAAAACCCTATGTGTATATAAAGTGTTTAAATTCTTCTCATCTTGAAGCGCTATCCTCTAGGACTGGTTTTGTGGTATGGGGTTTTTACATCTGAAGAGAAATCGGAAATACTTTCATATCAAGTCAAAGTAGACATTACAGGTAAACGAGCGAATA
>JACSZP010008190.1:29772-40074 GCA_016161895.1 Pinna nobilis | reverse complement strand
GTGTAAATATGCACTGGCGCATGTCAAGGACAGTTAAAAACCTTCTGGCAGTATTTACAATTAAAAAGAGGATAAAAACAGGGTCATCTTCTACAGCTGCCTGGTGCATGCTGCTGTGTTGGTGTTTAGCAACATGCGGAACTCCCCAATGGTCTTGGCAGTCCTGGTCTTAGATGGTATATCATTCCAGTCTCTGATGGTGCGTGGGAAATAGGAGTAGTTATATACATCCCTTGTTGCTGACGGTTGCTGGAATTTCAAGGCCCCTCTTGTTCTCCTGTCGCCTGGTGTAAGGTATGATGAAGCTTCAATGTCCACTAGGCCATGATAGATTTTGAACATCATAACCAGCCTGGATGTTTTTCGGCGGCATTCTAATGTGTCCCATTGAAGCTCCTGTAGCATTGCAGTCATTGACCCTGGTGTGTAGGCCCTGTAGTTTCCGGTGGCAAAGCGGGCTGCCCTTCTTTGTATCCCCTCGATGTATTTGATTTGCACTTGCTGGAATGGGTCCCAGACAGTGCTGGCATACTCCAACGTTGGACGGACCATAGTCTGGTAGGCCATGGCTTTGACTCTAGGCTTGCATCCATTTAGGTTCCGTTTAAGGAACCCAAGGGTTTTGTTGGCCTTGGTCCTAATGTTGGATATATGTTCCTTCCATTGGAGTTTCTGGTGTATGGTTACTCCCAGGTACTTCGCACTGCTGACTTCCTCAAGTACATGATTATGAAGGGTATACCCTGTCTTGACTGGTGCCCTCTTGTTGGTGATGTGGACCACTGTACATTTCTGGGGATGGAATTCCATTTGCCACTGTTGTTCCCAATGCTGCAGAGATGTTAAATCTTCCTGAAGTTGCTTGGCGTCTGCTTGGTTAGATATTTTCCGGTAAAGCAGGCAGTCGTCTGCGAATAGCCGAGCATCTGATTGGGTGTATTCAGGCAGGTCATTAATGTAGGTCAGGAACAACAGTGGTCCGAGTACAGTTCCCTGGGGCACTCCAGATATCACTTCTGCCCGGTTTGATGTTGTACCCTCTAAGTCGACATGTTGGGTATTGACATAAACACAACCTAAACTAAATGCACACGACGACTTTGAAAGTTTGGGTATTCAGTGTAAATACTGACCAATCCATTGCAACTTCAGCTCGTTCTCGAACATATTTTCAGTTTTGAAAATGAACAAGGATAGCTTTTATGAAGCGATGTTGCGTTCCTTAGGCCTTTATCCGTCAAAATCGGTAACTCCATGATACATGATTCCCCGTGCACAGTTTTGGTGACTATACAAAATTACACATGTACAAATAAAAACAATATTTAGCCAATGAGAATATTAAGAAATGGTTTCCAGTTAACAAAGCGAAAAGAAAGAACAACAGCAACAAAAGCAACTAAAAATAGAAGGAGAAACAACAGGTGAACATAATCAAAATCGAAACTACATGTACATGACGTATTGATAAGGTATTGACATAAACGCAACCTAAACTAAATAAAAGTATAATGCAAATGATGATGCATAATTTCTTAACTTTCATTTACTGAATTACATGTAAGACGAAGCCGAGTGACCGATCCCTCTTTGGAATAATACAATGTATATAATTCTGACGGCGATAAAATTACATATTCTGTGTACAATGTAGATCTACATAATTATACTAGAAGTTTGTGTACGTGCTGGCCCTCCCACTCAGAAACTACAAAAGCACTCCCACGACCACGCTGACTCGGAAGTATTCTGCGAAAGTGGGCTAAATCTGACATCTGCTTTCAAAGTAATATATTCCCATTTAAAAGAAGAAGACAAAGAAAAATAAAATCAAAAACAAAAACAAAACAAAAATAATAATAAAAGTCATAAGGGTCTAGACCTACTCAAAGTATTCCAAAGATCTCTGTTCTATTGCTTACATATTTAAAAGAGCTGAGAAGGTCCACATGTGGGGTCGGGTCATTATTCCGTCGGTCCATTTCTCCGACAGCCCAGTCATATTCCTAAAACCTGCCTGATAATTTTCTTCGTATTGTTAAATGCATGGTGATTACTCCTTACAAATAAGAATCAGCAGTGAATTCGCTTTATTGTGTTATATTTGCACCAACAACATTGAACAATCTTTTTTAAATAACACTCTGTAAAAGATTTTAATGCCAGGTATTACGAAGAGAATAAATGCAGTAAAATTAATCAAAAAATGGAATTAATCAATCAATATTTTCCGACAATGTCGCGAAACTAGATTACATATTTCTTCAAAAATCGAATAAAAATATAAGTAATTTATCGTATCTAATTGTGTGTGGTACAGGGTGTTTCAATTTAATACTAAAACAGTTTTTTAGTCGCCAAATCTCTGTTGTTGTTGTTGTTGTTGTTGCGTTGTTGTTTAACGTCACATTCAAGAATATTTAATTCATATGGAGACGTCACCGTGTGCCGGTGAAGGGCGACAAATTTTGCCTATGCTCAACACTTATGGCCATAGAGCAGGGAGGGTTCTCTAACGTGTCAACACCTACTGTGACACAGGACCTCGATTTTTACTGTCTCATCCAAAAGACAGGAACGGCCAACCGCGGAGTGGCGCTGCGGGAAGCGAACCCCGGACCCCTCGGCTCGAAGTCGAACACGATAACCACTCGGCCACGGAGGCCCCTCGCCAAATCTCTAGTTAAAAGGAACCAAAAGCTTGGGGAAACAGATTACAATAGTCTCAATCCACTGGGATTGTAACAAGTAAGTTAGCTAAAACTTAAAAAATGATCCCGTAACAGTAGGCATGCGCGGATCCAGGATTTTTTTCTCAGGGGGTCCAACTTGTAAAAAGGAAAAACTTAATCCTGTTAAAATGAGAATCTGCGCATATTTGACCAATATTGGTATATATTTTGCAAATTCCAGGGGGGGGGGGGGGGGGGGGGGAGAGGGGTCCGGACCCCCTCGCCCCCCTCTAGATCCGCGCATGGTAGGCCCCGATTGCAAAGTTTTGAAATAAGATGAGTGTCAGAGCTAATGTGCCGGGTTTGTAGGTAATACATGTATACAATGGATACGAATAATTCCTACTTGAAACTGTCTATATTGGCAAGTGGTACGGATATACAGTAATAAACACGCGTACCAATCAATTGCTGACTCGTGTTTGACCATTTTCCCCTTGTATGGTTAGTTTAGTAGACGCGTGACATACTAATTTCCCCGTTTGAAGATTTGTTCAGTATTTGTCATCCAATATTTGCAATCCATCAGGAAGTTTTTGTTGTTCAACGTTCGGTACTCGGGGATATTTCACTCATGGAGGCATGGTGAGGCGCTTTAAAAAATGATCGTACGTCTGCATCTCGAACTCGGATCATTAATTTTTCGAGGATCTTTAACGTGCCGATATCTATTGTGACGCGAGATCTCAGCTCTTTCCGCCTCATCCGAAGGAATGGGAAAACAAGCCACGCCCCGCTGATAATCGGGTCCTGGCCCTATCAGACAAGCAGAGGCATCACTGAGCGGCCTAGTGCTTAGCGAGATGTCCTGGGCTCGAGCTCAAACCACCTCGTCCCGGGTTGTCTGTCCCTATCTTTCGGTAAAAAACCCGAGGTTCCGCATCATAGTAGGTATTGGCACGTTAAAGAACACTCCTTGCTCTACGGTCATAAGTGCCGAGCATGAGGCCCAAGTAAAATTCGTCACCCTTCACCGACACACGGTGACGTCTCCATACAAGTGAAAGATTCTTGAGTGAGACGTTAAACAACAATTCAACCAACTTACCAGGCAATGGCTGTACAGAGGAGCAATGACAGGCTCCTCGGAACATTCTATAAAACTAATTTGAAAAATCCATGAAGATGTCTCAGAACGAGTGAGGGACGTCTTTTATTTTATTACGATAGCGCATCTATTTGAATGTGCATTGCGACCCTTCTCTTACTTTTTGAATATAATTATACTCTTTCTGAAACCATGTACAATGTATTTTGATTTGCGATGATGTTGACACTAGCACCATCAGTTTCTGAAGCACAATATTTGATTGGCCTTTGTCCCTCAGTTGTGTTTTTTTCTTTTTGATACATGTATGTGCAAAACGTGATATTTATTAGATTGCGCGGTAGTATGCTCGTCTCAACATTGAAAGGTCATGGGATCGATTCCTGGTTATGGTATTAGTTGTTTGCTTGCGATTCCTATGCAGTGAGATAGAAGAAAACTCTCATGTCCCCTGTGGAGATTGAATTTGTACGTTAATCATCCCTTAGTTTCAAATGTCGTATTATTGGGTAAACGTAATGCCCTGTCAACAAACCCATATCGACTAGCCAACATTTGATCCCCGAAAGAATCCTCATTGCCTAGTACCCAGTGCCCGAGAATAGGCCAAATTTATAGCCCTTCACCGGCATACGCATCTTCGCTAGCCAAGAGTTTTTCTTGGAGAAGAGAGGAGCAGATAGTAAAAACCCTTGGCTAGCGAAGATGCGGCATACGGCAACGCATCCACATCAGTGAAAAATTCTTGTGGGGCAACCAATGTTGCAACCTCGGCCCTATTGAAATAATCGTACGAGTGAATATGGTTTTATACTTAAACTTATTGCACAGTCATTGGGCCTTTACGAGACCATGCATCTGCCGATATTCCGAACTTGGGATATGAGTCAAAAGTGAAAGGGTCATGAATTTTTTAGAGATCAGCGGTGCAACGAGGAATGGGACTACATGTATGTAATTGGGAATTTTGCGAAAATGAGAGAAAATGACACCAGATATCCCGGACGAAAGTACTTTAAGGCGTCCCATTCAAGAATATTCCACTCATATCATGGAGACGTCATTGATTGAATATGAACGGCTGCACATTTGGCTTTGATTGGCACTTCAGGCTATTAAGCAATGATGGTTAACGTTCTTTAACGGTAAGGGTGTGTCTACTCCTCTCCAATTCCGATTCGTAAATGCTGGTGGATGTTTAATTTTACAACAATCCATAGGACTCTTCCAGATAAATGAAAACTGAAATTGATTGATTTGTGCCCAATTGTATATTGAACTACGATCGATGTGATTAATTAAATTCAAACTCTTATCTTGTTTATGTTTTCAAAGTGCTGTAGAAGCAATACGGCATGAAAAAAGCAAGATAGATTTCCAATTTGAAATTGAATCCAGTTTTTACAGAACTCTTCCGGGCCGCCGTGGCCGAGGTCCCGTGTCACAGTAGGTGTTGGCACGTTAATGAACCCCCTTGCTCTACGACCAGATGTGCCGAGCATAGGCAAACTTTTTCGTCCTTCACCGGCACACGGTGACGTCTCCATATGAGTGAAACATTCCTGAGTGCGGCGTTAAACAATAATACATCATCAACAACAACAGCAGCACTCTTCCACATAAACCCCACAAAATGATTAAACAAACAGATTAAACGATAATAGTCTTAGATAACAATTCTATTTGGTACATGGATATATAATATAACATTTATCAATGTTATCACCACATAAAAAATTGATATGTGTACACTTCATAAAACCATATACAGCACGCATATTTTTTTCTCTTTCTCTCTCTCATTTATAATACAACGATTATATAATATATTTTAAAAATAGTCAGCGTTTATCATTCATTTCTTAATGCAAAACGCAACAACAAAGAACACACTGATGATAAATATAGACTCTCACACCCAGATGTGCTGATTTCTCTCAAGTTACATATTTTCTCCCAAATAAAACTTTAATTCATTGAACTGTGGGTCCATTTTCATACCGACGTTCTAAATTTCCTTCTTCTCGGATAAACACTTACGGAACTCTAAAAGAGCAAAACTGATTTATAGAGGAACCTTGCCTTAAAACACTTTAATTAGAAAATCATTCTATGAGTGCGGTAAGAGCAATTCGAGTGTGTTGTTTATTCAAAGCCAACTTTAAGCTCACTATAGCTACAGAGACCACCACCAACGTTTGTAACTAACAAGTAGGCACCGGTCTTTATATATTGGTTCCATAGTAACTACACCAACTAGTCGCAGCGGAACCTTTATATTGAAATCATTCGGCTACTTGCTATCCACAGTCCGCATTATAAATGAGATGGTCTCTCAAGTGAAGTTCTGATATCTTAGAATATTGATAATCGGATTACATTTTGAATTACAATTTAAATTCGGGATGATCTTCTAAGCCATGTTGTGTTGAAGTAAGTTACCAATGCAAATACAGAAAATTCGACATACAGTTAAACCTGTATTATATGACCTAAATGTATGGTTCCCAAAATGTCTTTTCCTATACCAATCACCTGAATTAAGATACTACCTGTCATGTGTTACCTTATTTGCTCCTTCTCTAGGACGGTCTCTTAAAACAGGTTAAACTGTACAATTTTCTTTTAGAAAAAACAAAAAACAAATATCATAAGTGAGTCCATATTTCCCCGTCAACCGCTACAGGGGTTTGGTAGTCGTCCTCTGTATCCCTCTTTTCCTCTTTTTCCTGCATCATACTCTCCGTGTCTGTGTCCATATCACTGACACTACCAGAGTACCAATAGTCCTCATACGAAGGGTTATCATAAGCCTTACTCTCCCGTGCTTTCATTTGCTTTTCGGTTTCTTCAACAATTGAAAGAGCTTGTGTTGGTTTTCTCCTGAAGTTAAACAAAATATAAAAACAAATAATTACTCGAAGTCTATAGAAAACGAACAATACATAGACATATCCTTTTTGGCTGGTTTTTTTTTGGGGGGAGAAAAACTCACTCGTTCCATACCAGAAAAACCAGTCGGCAATTATTGACGCAAAATTGACAGAAGCCTGAGAACGAGCAGATGGAGCCGATCGTCCCGCACAGCAGATGACCAATGGCTGTATGTAGCAGTAGAGATTCACCAATATGATCAAAACTCGCTCTTCTGTGTGTCTTACATAAAGGTATAATTTTCACTTTATCGAGGTTTAGCGGCTCCTACACGATCAATTTTTTTCTGTTGTGGGTAGGTTGTACACATATATTTAAAGATGTCTTGTTTTATTTGTGTAATCATCCCCATTGAATAGATTCGATCATCTATAATCAATATTGACCAGGTAACAGAACATTACTGTTTGCATCTAACATTTCTGTTTAAAAAAAAAAATACATAAACATTTTTTTTTTATTGCTTTGGCAGAGCCACTAAAAGCTGCAACTAATTACATTAATGAAAGAACCGATTCATGGGTTTATAGGCCTAATTTGAATGTGACATACCCAATTTTAAACCGCTAAATTCGTTAGATAGATCAATAATCAATAACAGTTTTGCTTTCATCAAGTGACATTGAAGATTTTGGTGACAAAAATACACATTAAATGACAGTTACACAAAAGCAACATAACACAGAAAAAATTGATAAAACGAAAGTGTGAAATTGAATAGAACAAAAAATAACCGTGTTTTCAAAACCGGGGATATACGATTATGCATAAGCAAAACCATAGCGCAAACCATTTCTTCTTTCATTTATTAGACCGACCACCTGTGCATTGTTGAAAAAAAAATATAATAACGAAACGAAAATGTCATCATTTGCTGTTAATGAAAGGCTAAAACCGAAGTTAACGTCAATTACAGGCCAGTCTGTTGTTGTTGTTGTTGAACATAGCTTTAGAGCAAAAGTGTCTCTCGATATTAAAAGCTTCGATTGGTAATGGCCATGAGCCATACGTCTAGTCATACGACGCGAATGAACCAAACAAATAGCCACTTTCTGATGAAAATTTCTGAATTATAAATTTTCATAATTTTGGAGCAAATTATCATCCATAAACCAATACTTACGACTATATACGACTTTGTATGACTTTATACACTGGATGGAAACCCACACAATGTGGGAACTATATACCCAGGCAACACGTTAACGAAATACAACACACACGAAATCTAATCAAATGCACTATGCACATGTATAAAAAATCAAAGCAGACTGCAGTTCACAACATGTATTCTCAATATGTGCACTACAAGAACATATCTATTGATAAGAAAAAGTAACAGATTATTTACCAGGTTTTATAACGATGTATTGTATTCTCCAGATTTTCGCCTTCGACTGATTGATAAAAGAGAATATTTACAGATGTAGGTTTAGGATTCATGTATTTTTTTCTTCTAAATTATTTGCGCAAACATGTAACGATAAACTAGCTTAAAATGCGACTGAACTTAAGGGAGGTATCATTCTTATCATCCTATTAACACTTTCATGATCATAGAAAAAAATAGAACTTTCAATTCCAGTAAGCAAAATATTATCATTCACCAAATTTGGGAAGGGGGAGGGGGGGTTGACCAATGGGGGAAAGAAGCTATATAACTATTCTAATCGGGATAGCAGGACTATTGTAGAGAAAAATTACTTTACAGTACCGGCTCTTATCATTCGGTCGCAAACAAATAAATACATGAAATATACGTCAAGGGAAGCAACTCTTACACATAAAATGATAAATTCCACCGAAATATTTATGATTGGTTGTAGTTTAATAACCAATTGAAAACATTGAACTTTTAAGTATGTATGTGAGTAAATTAAGCCACCTATCTATCAAACTGTTTGCTTAATTCCATTGATTAATTTTTTAAACTAACAAGCCATTTTGTACATGGAAATGCATCGAAGTATATGTTATTATATGTTATTTGTGAGTAATTATTATACAAATGCATAATTCTAAATTGTACAGCATACATAGTTTTGCTTCGATACCAACCTTAAACAGGCAACGATTACAATGACCACGAGGACCAACAGAACGGCAGCAACAATGATTGGCACCAAGACTTCAACTGGAATTTAAATATGTCATTAACGTAACAATGCTTAAAAAGTGGCAGATATTACATAAATAAATGACCATTTACATTTACGTATCTTTCGTTTCTTTTATTTTTCACACACACACACACACACACACACACACACACACACACACACACACACATTATATATTCATTATAAAATGTTATATACATACCTGGCAGTTGATCATCTTTGTCAGTTATACGGTCACTCGTCCCACTTGCTTGTCTTTGTGTCGTACTTTGAGGAATATTTGTTGACGGAGAAGAATATGCAGTCGTTTGAATTGATGTTGTCGATGACAAAAGTGCTGTTGACTGATGAGTTGTCGTCGTTACATCTTGTGTGGTTGTTGTTGTTGTTGTCAGTTCTTGTGTTGTGGTAGTTGTGGGTTCTTGTGTACCGGTAGATTGAAGTGTAGTTGTTGTTGTGAGTTCTTGTGTTGTTGAGGTAGTCGGTTGATGGATTGTCGTAGTAGGTTGACGGGGAGTTGTTGTTGGTTCTTGTGCTATGGTAGTGGTAGGTTGACGGGTAGTTGTTGTTGGTTCTTGTGTAGTGGTAGTAGTAGGTTGACGGGTAGTTGTTGTTGTTGGTTCTTGTGTAGTGGTAGTAGTAGGTTGACGGGTAGTTGTTGTTGTTGGTTCTTGTGTAGTGGTAGGTTGACGAGTAGTTGTTGTTGTTGGTTCATGTGTAGTGGTAGGTTGACGAGTAGTTGTTGTTGTTGGTTCATGTGTAGTGGTAGGCTGACGACTAGTTGTTGCTGTGGGTTCATGTGCAGTAGAAGTGGTAGACTGATGAGTAGTTGTTGTTGTTGGTTCTTGTGTTGTGGTAGTGGTAGGTTGACGGGTAGTAGTTGTTGGTGGTTCTTGTGTAGTGGTAGGTTGACGAGTATTAGTTGTTGTTGTGGGTTCATGTGTTGTGGTAGTGGTGGGCTGATGGGTATTTGTTGTTGTGGGTTCTTGGATAGTGGTAGGTTGATGGGTACTTGTTGTTGTTGGTTCTCGGGTAGTGATTGGTTGATGACTAGTTGTCATGGGTTCTTGTGTTGTGGTAGTGATAGGTTGACGGTTAGTTGTCGTTGTGGGTTCTTGTGTAGTGGTTGTGGTAGGTTGACCGGTAGTTGTTGTTGGTTCTTGTGTAGTGGTAGGCTGACGAGTAGTTATTGTTGTGGGTTCATGTATTGTGGTAGTTGGGGTCGTTTGATGTTGTGTGCTAGTAGTGGTTGGTTCTTGTGTTGTCGTTGTGGCAAGTTGTTGAATAGTTGATGGTTGATGTGTTGTAGAAGTAAGTTGATGTACGGTTGTTGTTGGTTGCTGCATAGTCGTACTGGAAGGTTGATGAGTGGTGGTTGCTGGTTCTTGTGTTGTCCTAATAGTAGGTTGATGAGTGGTGGTCGACGAAGCTGCTTGTATTGTTGTTGTTGTTGGTTCTTGTGTTGTCG